>BLKM01000655.1:5800726-5885469 GCA_013340265.1 Coptotermes formosanus
CTGTTGTTTTCCCTTCCCCCCCCCCCCCCCCCCCCCCCCCCCCCCCCAATTTATTTGTTTCTTTTTTGTGTGTGTTTATTTGCCTTGCATATCTGAACCAAATAAGTCTGTTTGTGTCAGAACAGATTGTACCTGAATATTTTTTGTAGGTTTCCCTTTAATATGGCTCCTTGCTTCTGAATATAAATATGGTACTGCTCATACAACATATGTATGATACAACTGTTGGTTGTAGAAGCATTTGTGCTCATTTTTTATGCAACCAGACTTTGCACTAAATTTTGTGCTTGTATATTCTCTTGATATAGTTTATATCTTGATACAGAAATTGTCTGTTTGAGAGCAGGATCAGCATCCAGAATTGACACAATATTTGCTCAATTTTAACGCAGTGGTACAGATAGAATAAGGTACATTTAGGTAGGTAAGCACATATGGGGAGGTGAGGAGAGGAGTTACAGAGATTAATGTGTGTCCATTTTTGTAGCAGTTTTAAAATATATGGAACAAGCTCTGACCATGAGTTTGTGGAAGACTGGTCAGCACTTATTGGGATGTGGCAATATTTCTTGTAACTAAACTTCAGAGACATAAGCAAATTAAGCAGTGCTCTGGTAGACAGACTAGAGAGTGGTGGGTCCCAGAAGGGAGCACATTGCATGCCAGACTTCAGACTGGGGGGAAATGGATAGCTGTGAGGTATGGACCAACATCGGACTTTGCCACACATCAGGAAAAAGCAGTGACAATTTGTGTGTGGTTATCAAGTGTCGTCCTTGAGGATTACAGCCTTCTGGGATGTGATGCTCTGTTGATGGGTAATTTGCTAAAGGCACTAGTAGTTTTGCTGTCTGTATTTGCAGTGTGCCTAGAATAGAATAGACTAGAATTCAAAAGGGCGGGCTCCGCAGTGACCCGTGCACTTCGACTGTTATCGATCCTTCATGCAGCCCTGTAGCTCATTCATTTAGAAATACCGCACCTTGAACAAAGTGCGTATCTTGCTGACAGAGTGTCTTCAAAGTCACTTGGTTTCATAAACTGACGACCCAGGTGCCTGAATCTTAATGTGGCGAAAGCTGCACAGTCACAAAGAACGTGTGAGGTCATTTCAGATGCATGCTTGCATCTATCACACTGTCTGCCGAACATCATTAACCCCATGTACATTCAGTAGCTAAGGGAAATGATTCGTCCACCTAGCCAAAATACTGTAGGAGTCTGCAACCAGATCTTCTTTCCTCATCCTTTACTATATTTGTTCTATGCTGGTAACCCTTCTTAGAGTCATTGATGCCCCTATACAAGTCTGATATTATTTTTCTTACTGTTTGCTTGAAGTTCATTAATTTTAGCTTTCAGATACTCCTTTTTGTTCCTGAGATGTCTACTAGCTTCACATCTTTCATTGTTCACATTATCTACATTACTTTGGTGTGGATCCTGTAACCACTGCTTTTTAGTCTGCTTCCTTTGAGCTAAAAATTGTGAACATTCTTCATCAAACCATGGTTTATGCTGTTTCCAGTCCTACAGACATAGACTGTCTTTAGCTCAGCTATTGATATTCTCTTTAATGTTCTCCCAAGCCCTATTTATGTCCCCGCTGTCATTTAGGTCTCCAAAACTGCAAACCTGTTTGAGATCTTTATCTGATACTGCTTCCTAACCACCAGCTCACGTAGCTTCTTGAGATTAAATCTCTCCACATCAAATTTCTATGCTGCTTCTTTACCTACCACCAGTCTTTCCCTAACTTTTGCAACCACCAGATAGTGGTCACTATCACATTCATCTCCCCTGAAAGATCATACATCGAGTACACTTGAATGCCATCTTCTCTGTATCAATACGTGATCAGTCTGAATTTTAATCTTCCCATCAGTAGAAGTCCAGGTTATTTACAAATGTTTTGGTGCAGGAACGTCATGCTCTTAACAACCAGATTTTTTGATGTGGCAAAGTTTACTATTCTAACACAGTTACTATTACTATCCTGATGTAAACTGTCATTCCCAATTGTAGGTTTGAAACATCTTCTCTACCCAATTTTGCATTAAAATCTCCTAACAGAATTTTCATATGGTACTTAGGAGAATGATTGAAAACCTGCTCTAATTCCCCTTCTCCTCTCTATCAATATGTGATCAGCCTGATTATGAGTCTTCACATTAGTAGAGGTCCAGGTGTATGTAGAGTCTTTCAGTGTGGAACATCATGCTCTTAACAACCGGATTTTTTGATGTGGCAAAGTTTGGTTTGGTTTAGTTTGGTTTAGTTCAGTTCAGTTCAGTTCAGTTCAGTTCTGTTCAGTTCAGTTCAGTTCAGTTTAGTTTAGTTTGTATTTCATCCTAAAATTCATTACAGAATAATGTTATATACATCCAGAGATTAATTACAATCAAGTACCATAATTGCAGTAAAACCAGCAAACGTGTGAAATTGAAATAATTACATACATAAACAGGAACAATGCAAGACATTAAGCAAGCACCAAACATGAAACACAAAAACACCAATTAACAAAGTAAAAGTACAAGCAATTATAGTCTGGAAATACGTCATTAACCCTACGTAATTCTTACAAATTAAAAGTCAATCATCATAAATTCATCCCCCAAATAAAAACTCTTTTCAAGAAGGAAGCTGCTAAGTAACTTCTTGAATTTTTTTTGTTGACTGAACACTTTTGATTTCACTTGATAGTTTGTTGTAAATAAGAACACTGTTGTAGGCAATTCTCTGTTCAAATAGTTTTGTGTTGTGGCTTGTAATAAATAAATCTGCCTTATTTTGTGTATCATGTGAGTGAAACATAGAATTTGTTTTAAATTTACTTAAGGACCTTTTAGTGTGTGTAAGAATTTCCAAAGTGTATATACAAGGCAGAGTCATAATCTTTAGTTTATCTTCACTACGTGAACTTGATTACCATTACTATCCTGATGTAAACTCCGATTCCCAATTGTCAGTTTGGAAATATCTTCTCTCCCCAGTTTTGCATTAAAATCTCGTAACAGAATTTTGGTATGATACTTAGGAAAATGATCGAAAACCTGCTTAATTCATCATAAAACTGTCCTTTGAGTCACCACTTTTCTCCTCAGCTGGTGCATGCACATTCAGAGCAATGATATTACACGAGCAACCTCTGAGCACTGTGACCACCTATTACTAACAAACTCTGTTCTTTAATTGCTGATACTATTCTGTGGAGTGCAAAAAGTCCTGTTCCCAAATGATGATTTTCGTTTCCTTTTCCATAGAAAAAAGTGTAATTCCCTGCTGTTACGCTGCCTCCTTTGTCCCACCTAACCTCCTGTACACCCACGAAATCTAATTTATACCTCGCTGATTCTCTGGCTACTATCATAAGTGACCCTGACTTACACAGGCTACTCATATTCCTAGTGCCATATCTCATGTCCCTTTTCCATTGCTTAGGTTGTACCAAAGGATCAGTCCAAGTTTGAGGCCTTGTGAAATGTTTCATAACATGGTCATTTTATACAGCGAGGAGTTGTTAGCACATTACCCAACCCCCAAGCTCATGTACCACCCCTTGTCAGCTGTCTGTGACTGCTTATTCAAGATATTCGCAGCTACCCTCTGTATTGGAGGGCACTCCACCATCTGCAACCTAAGGATGCAAAATGTACGGAACTATAATTTTGCCTGTTGCTTTGTATGGGTATGAAGCTTGGTCTCACACATTGAGGGAGGAACATATGTTGAGGGTTTATATTATTCACACTGTGCATTTTCATCATGAACTAATACACACCAACTAATGCACAATATTGGAACAGTTTATATTAAAAGCTGTAGAAACCTCTATGTATGTTTCAACGAGAATATTGTCATCATCAGGGGGTCATTCATGGTGCGTAAGTCCACTCAGGCATCCGTATATTAAAATCACACACTCAAAGTTTATTTAACTCACAGAATCTTGACACTGTACACACAAATTATTAAAACTGGTTGTTAAAATAAATTGTTTTAACAACCGGTTTTAATGATTTGTATGTAAAGGGTTAAGATCCTGTGAGTTAAACTTTTAGTGTGTGATTTTAACCTGGGGACACCTTAGTGGACGTATGCACCAATGAATGGCCCCCTGAGGATGATGATGTTCTTATTGAAACATGTGTAGGGGTTTGTACAGCTTTTAATAGAAGTTTTTCTGTTATTGTGCATTAGTTGGTATTTATTAATTCATAGGTCAAGGGTGTTTGAGAATAGGGTGCTAAGGAAGGTATTTGGGCCTAAGAGGGATGAGGTGACAGGGGAGTGGAGAAGATTATATAATGAGGAGCTTAATGATTGTACTCCTCACCAAATATTATTCATATGATCAAAGTAAGAAGAATGAAATGGACAGGGCACGTAGCATGTATGGGGGAGATGAGAGGTGCATACAGATTTTGGTGGGGAAACCTGGTAGCAAGAGACCATATGGAAGACCCAGGCACAGATTGGAGTATAATATTAAAATGGATCGTTAAGAAGTGGGATGAGGAGACATGGACTGGATTGCTCTGGCTCAGGATAGGGACAGGTGGTGGGCTCTTGTGAATGCAGTAATGAACCTTCAGGTTCCATAAAATGCAGAGAATTTCTTCGTTAGCTGAGGACCTGTGAGCCTCCAGAAGGACTGCTCTTTGGGGTTGGTGGGTCGGTGGGTGGGTGGCCAGCCGACTGGCTGGCTGGCCAGTAGGATTTTATATTTTAGGAAACTAATTTGTATTAAAGTAGGAATGGCAAGCTGGTCACGGTGGTCATGGAATCTAATGTTAATGTTGTCGTCTACTGCTCAAACTCTGGGATCATGAGTTTGATTCCTATTTGCAGCATTGATGTTTGAATTGTGTCCGTGTTTTTGTTGTCCTTTGTAAGTATAAGCTTTGCAACAGGTTGGTCCCCCATCCAGAGCGCCTACCAAATATCTGTAAACAAGATGGGAAACCTAGGGCCTCTTTGGCCTGTAGCAGTATACAAGGAGAAGAAATTGCATATCCATTGTATAAATGATCTGTAAATGCTGAATTCAGGCACATTTTGCATTAGTTTGGCCAGACATATACTTGGTTCAAGAATTTTCAGAAAAAAATTGAGAAAAAGAATAGTGTCAAATTTATAATTCTGTTGCGGATTACCTTAGAAAGTGAAGTGCCTTTGAAAGCGTAAAATCAGTACTTGAGTAATCAGTGTCTCAGATTGATTAACTGTATAGTAAACAGTTTCAAAGTCAGATCAGATTTGTGTGATGTCTACCTCAGTGGTAATAATCTAATTGTGTATTCAGGCTGTTCCTCTGTCAGTTGCATACTGTGTCTGGGATTCATTTCTAGTCTAACTAGCCCTGCTGTAAAATTAGAGTGTGCACTGTATACTGTCACTGAGTAGTACACACTTTTAGTTTTTCTTTCTTTTCTGCTACAGTCATTTCTTTCTTCCTTCTTTTGTAGCCATTAAAATATTCTTTTTGAATTTTCCTTGAACTGTTTTTTGTGAAATCTATATTCTTGCTTTGTATTCCCATGTTAAACATTGACTTATTGGAGCTAATTTCACAGTACCGATATTTTTCACACTATTCTCATAACTAGGGAAATATTCCGATGCAGGTAGATTTGCATTTAATCGGCATTCCGTGTAAGTTATGTTTTGCTGTATATAAAACAGAAAAACAGAATTATTAACATGATGTTTGTGTTAAGACTTCATTGCATGGTGTGTTTTCACAAGGTGGATGAGCTGTTCCATTGCTACCTGGATAGCATGGACTGCCCTGTGTTTCGAGCTGCTACCAACAAAACAAACCTGCAGAACAAGCCAGCATCACTTTATGTGGGAGTGAATGGATGGAACAGCCCAATCACTACATTGACTGGACTAACACTGGCTCTTCTAGTCAACCAAACAGTCAACCGTACTGAGAAAAACTGCCACAGTGATGAGTCTGATAGGGTAAAGTTGTAATTACCATTTTCACTCTCAGAATCCAACCTTTATAACGCACAAACTGCATGGAAAGAAGAATTAAAGTAAAGATCTCATTCAGGTTTAACCAATAGAAATAATTACAACAGTTTAGTTGTTTTCTGTCCTGCTTTGTATTTGGAAACCTTTGACACATCTTGCTGGAGCTTATCCTAATTGATATTTCTGGTTCCATTGTTTATTTAATAACACCTGCCAGCTGACAGGATGATTGTGAATGATGACGTGGAAAGAATATTGAAGGAAATAATTATGGATTTTTTGGGGTACTGTCCATCACATTTTGCATGGCACAGGATTTGAAAGAGTGCGAGAAAGTATGTACAGTAAGTCCGTTACTTCCATGGTTATTTTGTTCCAAAGGTTTCCATGTTTGTTCAAAACCATGGAAGTCCATCAGTGCTTTAATATGATATATTGTTTGATGTATAAATTCCTTTGCTTGGATAGTTAAAGCTAAAGAAAGTAGTGTGAAATAATGAAAATTGTATGAAAAGCGTGCTAAATTTAAACATGCATCATAACATGTTTACAAAAAAATATCATTACATACCACATTAAAATGTATTATAATACATATATATTCGTGTATGTCCAGTACCATGAATGGTAGAAGTTGCAGTGCTGGAACTGTTACAATAACAGTGTAACTGTATATCGATGAATCCATGTAACTCAAACCTGGGCAAGTTGGGGACTTGCTGTAATACCCATTGTTCTACCTTCTGTACATTGGTGTCCCTCCACTATCACTACTCACTGGTCACATCTTCATGACTAGTTGTGCTACAGTATTGAACTGTTTACGATGCATTCGCATTTCCAGTTGTCTTTCAGTAGCAGGATCATCTGGTATAACAATTACATCCACAAGAATGAAAGGATTGTTATTAGTAACGTCCTACAGAAATGCATGAAAGAGTGTGCACCCAATGATCTGTTTGCCCTGTTACTGCCCATATTAGCAGTGCTTCTTTCTATGCTGGTATGTCTAGGTGAATGGCGGAAAGAATAAAAAAGACTGTGGGAAAATCAGACAGAAGGCTTACTAGATTTGCTACTATTAAAAGGTAGACTATCAAAGAAGAAAGCCAGAGTTGACAGTTTGGACATGAATGTAATCTGTGTGACACTGGAGGCCCTTAAAGTACAGCAAAAAATTGTCCCTGAGCTCAAAAATGTAATCATTGTGATTTATGAGAGTTCATGGTGAAATGGTGAGAACCAAGGAAGTTGGCTGAAGTGGTAATGCATGTGACTTGTTTCTGGAAGGTGCTTGGTGTTTATCTCAGCTCGGACACCATCCAGACTGGCATGTTTTGTCATTTTTCTCAGTTCCTCCAGACAGGTACTGTAAGTTAGGTCATGACACTTCTTTGCGCATCCTTGCTATTGCGTGGAAAGCATGTATCAGCATGGAGTTTAGTCTGCTGGTGCCTGGCGACCTGGCCAGGCTAGACACACCTATCTACCTACTTAATGTGGAAACCTCACAGCCCTTGGAAGCAAGGCTTATTACGCGGGCAGGCAAGGCACAGTCATTTACATTGTTACCATCGAAACATGAAGAATATATGTGTCTGTGTATTATAATTTCGTAGTGGTGCCCATAGTTAGTGTGGAAACCTGAATAATGTGTATGTATGTATATTATATTGTAGTATTTAGTGCCTAGCGACCCTTTATGCAGTTAACATCAAAACCTCAATTAGTGGTGTCCATTATATATCATCTGCTCATCCATGAGACTCAGTTCTTTGTATTGTGTTCTACTGTCTGGTGACTTCATGGGACTCCAACTTTCAGCCTAGTGCGACATTGCCTGCCATGTGGTGGCAGTATGTGGAACTCCAACATGGGAGTGTGACAGGGACTGACATTGCTAAAATATATATAAGAGTCTGGAAGTGCCCACCTCCAGCTTTTAAGTAGATCTTACAACTTCTGAAAATATTTCTTGACGCACAACAGAACTCTTGGTTTGAAAACCTGGCAGTTACTCTTTGCATGTTACCTCTCGTGTCTTGCAAGGAATGTGGATTTTTTCTACAAACTCTTGTCTTCCAGCATCTCCCACAAATAATAATTGCACAGATTAGAATGTGGAGATCTAGGAGGCCATAGCCTGCCAGTTATTTAGTGTTTCTTAAAAAAACACGTGGTTTATGATTTTGCACACACACACACTGCACACTAGACTCTGACATTCAGGTCATGCGAAGGAACTTCACAAATTGCATGCTTCTTTTCAGATCACCAGTACCTGTTGTTCTGTCTGATGATGCTGACACCCCACCAGGAACACCTAACTGACACGATGATGTTATGTGTCTTGTTTCCATTCTGGTACCAGTAATGCCCAATTTCTTTTCAGTTAAAAACATTGTTGTATTTTGGTTGTGTTCAGCACTAAACTCGTATGAAATTTTTCCAGTATTTTCTATATTGTTCTTTTACATGACATTATTGATACAGGGTATTTTTTACAAAACCTTTGACAGTGTTTTTTCTGTGATGCATAGAGTGCACTCTTAGTTTGCCAGGATACATTTCTCTCGTGCACGCACGCACGCACACACACAGAGTCCACCTGCTGTGTATGACTCATAAAACGTGCCTGAGCACCTGTGTCATGTTTG
Source organism: Coptotermes formosanus (assembly GCA_013340265.1). NCBI lineage: Eukaryota > Metazoa > Arthropoda > Insecta > Blattodea > Rhinotermitidae > Coptotermes > Coptotermes formosanus. The sequence continues at coordinate 5,809,372 of BLKM01000655.1, forward strand.
AGTGCATATGAAATGAGTTAAGTCTCAGCAGTTTCATCTTAACAGAACATGCTTATGTTTTCTCACACAGGGGCACGATTAAAGTTTAGTTGCAGACAGCATCATTAAATAGACTAGAAATAAATAACAAATATAGTGAAATGATGGTTATATGCAGAGCTTCATTTGTAACCACATTGCTCTGTTTTCATTGGAACTAACTAACATTATAATTGTGATCGTTGAATTGCCAGCAGTGGTTGTTGCAATGAAGAAAATATCCTCAAGAATAATGTGCTGTATGCTTGTCAGACTTTGTAATGCATGTTTCATACAACAGGTATTCAGGTACATCTGGATGAGCAACAGTTTAGATGGTTCAAACTCCAGTGGTGTCTGCATCAAAACTACAATGAACTTCTCCAAAGCTATGAGTCCAGCATTCTATGATATACCAGGTAAATATTAGCCTGACTAATGCCAGATCACTTCAAAATACACAGAAGTGTCAATAGAACCATATATAAGAAGTTCAGAATTACAGTGAAACCCCAATTTAACGTTTTTATGGGACCACCTAAACATGGCCTAAAATGAAGGAAACATTGTACCTATGGGCACTGGGCTGGGACTCTACAAAATTGCAGAAAATGCAAAATGTGGGAATGGAAAATGGGGTTTTACTGTAACTGGATTAGTGGGCAGTGGTCTAGAATGCCTTCACCCCTGGCCATAAATGTGTTGCCTGTGGAACTGAGCTTTTGTTTTATATTTTACAGTTCCATTGCAGAAGGAAGGGCTTATTATTGCCATTGTCAATTTCAGTCCCCCCCCAAGACTGCACTGTCAAGGTAAGTGTGTTGCAGTGGAGCAGACATCTGAGTATAAAGGCTCCACAAATTTTTGTTATTTATTTCGCTTCCATAAAGTCATGTCATAGTTACAGTCCTCTTGTTTGTGGTCTGCTCCAAACGTGAACATTTTCAATACAAGTATTTTGTAAGAGCTATAAAAAATTCTGCAACAATTTTTATTGTAACAGTTGCCTCTGAATGTGTCTTGCCAACCCCTAAAAGAATTTCTTGCCCATACATGCTTATTCTGGTATAATCACATATCGACTTTGTATTTATCTCAAATCTGGTTTTGAGTTGGGACTAATTTAGATGTAGTTAAGTAAGTTTGGATAGTCAGTTGCATTACAACATGTTGTTACTTATGTACCTCACATATTTTTCTTGTAGTCAGGTACTTTAAGTGATAGACTAACATGAACTGTCTGAAGTGTTGCATGTATGTGAAGGTGGTGAAAGTGACAAATGTATATGTGTGCAAGATACAATAATTTCACTCTGTGGGATTCAAAATTACTACAGAAGGATGTGTATAGGGGTATAAGTATAGAAACTGAGGTATCATGGGTGCAGTGATAGAAAAAAATTCATAACTTCTTCTGGCCTCTGATTATTGTACTTTCCATCTTTAACTTCTGATAAAATTATGTTATCACAAAACAAGCCTTGATCTTCAACCAATATTATGTGCTAGTTACAATTCAGTTTGTCTTGTCCACACTTTATGTATGGATACAAGTTTTTATTGTCTGTCGTATGTGCCTTGTTGCCTCTGTTTAAAAAAGTCATTGAAATGGTACTGAATAGCATGAGAAATTAGCAGTGAGAAAGAAATTGTTCCGTTGAAGTTCCGAAGATAGAGGGGTGTACTAGTACACAAGGTAAAGCCAGCAAGAAATGGGACATCTGACAGTGGGAAACTTGGCCCGCCTTTTAAGTTCCTACATTACCATAAAAATAACAGGCATGAGTGAATCACTGCTTCATTACTTTTTTATTATTTTTCAGACACTGTCTTAAGAAAACAATGCAAATGAATAAACTTATGATGTGTAATCTTAAGAAATGCTGAAGCCTTTTGTGACCAAGTATCCATGTTTTTATAAGCCATTCAGTGTACATAAAGTTTTAAGGTGTTGGTTGCAGATAAAGTGTTAATACATTGGTTACAGCTGTTTATCTGAGGATGCTTAATAGGCACAGCATAAAAACTAAAGAGTTTTTAAAGAAACCACATGTGGAAATTCTCATGACAGCCTCCAACAAACACCTGCTTGACTGATTCGTGGTTATATCTTATCCCTTCATTGGCAGTCTGACATCTGTTCCACACATCTAAGTCAGTGCTGGCAGATGTTACTGAATTAGTGTCCTCTGGACAGTGTTGAATCCTTTAGGTTAAATAAAACTAGCACTTGTTAATTGTTGAAGTGATGCCTATTTACAAGTATTACAGCTTTTTTATTTGGGGTATTGCTTAGCTAATAGTAGCGACAAAAAGCTTGCCTACAGCATGTGAATTATTAATAACAGAATAATGACTCCTTTCTGGGCATTCCAGAAAGAATTGCAGTTGTGAGGTAGAGACAAAAGGTAAAGTGACTGTGTTAAATACTTTGTGTACAACAATCTGTGACAAATGCAGTGTATTATTTCTCATGTAATCACCCATTTTTCAATGTCTCTTCTGTACTGGTTCACAAGCCTTCTGGTGCCATCTGCAAAGAACGTTTCAGTTGTAATTGAAGCCATGTATGTACCACATCCTTAATCACTGGCAAATCTTTGTCCAAGCAAGGCTCCTTCTAGTGGTCCAAACATGTGGTAATCCAGTGGAGCTAGGTTCTGATGTTGGTTGGGGGTGTCCAAATGTCAGCTGCCTGGTTGCTTCCTCAGTAGCTGCCGCAGCATGCAGACGCATGTTATTGTTGAGCAAAAGAACACCCTTGGACAGCACCTATTGTGCTAGTATTCAATAAATTTTGGATGTTTTAACTGCTTCTGACTACAGAAACAGAATCACAGCTCACTGTTCTACAGTGGTGCAATTCAGAAGTGGTGCTGCCAACTTTAAAGACAATTTATAAACAAACACAGCATTAACTACACCTGACACCAATTCATCACAATAGTGCCTACTGTGTAGTTAGTGAGAGAACCACTAGGTTTCATGGTGCAGCAATTGTAGTGCCTCTACCGGCAAATTCACCTTACTTTTTGATTCACCTTCCCAGTTACAGCATTGAGTAGAATAGACTCCTGTTTTGTGAAGTTCTGCATGTTGAAATCAACAGCTCCAAAAAAAATTGTTCCCAAATGCACATCATCATAATTTTATACTATATCTACAAGTGCCTGTGAAGTTCAGGTGAAAGATGGAAATTCTTGTCATAATAACTGTAGTGAATAGAATGTTTTGATTTTATTACAGTTTGAACAGTACTTGATTAATGTCTTTTGCATGTAAATGATATGTTTAGAGAGACACTCTGGAATGATTAAATGAAATGTAAACATACCTTCCCCCACCAGTATCATTAGATGGCTGGGGGTGAAAGTGAATGTAACACCACATTACAATTTTCTATTTGAAATGCAGACCTCTTGAGTCTGCAGGATTGTGTGTCTGGCAGGATTGTGTGTCTGTCTGTGCTAAGAGATTTTTCTCCACATTACTTTACTAGACTATGACTGGTCATCCGGAAAGTATTCAACATGGACTGAGTCTATATGGCGGGAATTCACAGTCAGGATGTTCCTTAAACCATCAAGGAGTCACGAGACTCTTACCTTCTCACTGGGAGTTGTGGTACTCTCATTGTCGTTTCTGATTGTCTACTTTGCAAATTCCCGGTCAGACATTCTATTTGGAAGCACGTAAGTATAAAATAATATGTGTAGTGCTGAATTAAAAGTACACATGCAGTGTCATAGTCAAAATAGCTTTCCAGTCAGCTTAGAAGAATCTGAAGACAGGTTGCATCCTGCAACTTCATTGGAGGCTTTTAAATGCAGTGAAACACATCTAAGATGACCCCACCAAATATGTCCAACAAATTTGGTGCCAAATTTTCCCATATGAGTAATATACACATTGCCATTTTAATCATTTCCTGCCTAAAAGGATTTTCTGCCTAAGAAATGTGCAGTTTATGACACAATTAATTTTTCACCCTTCTAATAGCCTTTTCTAAAATTCTTTTCTATTAAATTTGTTCTGAAAGTACGATGATGACATTGTGCTTTCAGCTCCTAAAGCTTATTCTCCCAGGTAATGATCACACATGTACATTTCACACAGTTGACATACATAGCTTGTGATACATCTTGTGTCATACTGGTCAGTGAGCTGACTGTGTTTTTGGAGGCTGTTAGTGTTGCTATTTTTACGTTAAGTTATTAAGTAGTAAGGGAATTCAGGTCCAGAACACTGTAAACGCATTTTTCCAAAAGTTGAAATATGAAAGATGCAACATCCTGTCATGTGGCCACTCTACATGGTGAAGAAGTGTCCATTTAGCAGAGTGGATTGGAAATGTGTAGATGTTTTACTTTAATTTCAGTAATTCTAAGTATTCTTTGTGCAGACTTCATATATGTTTTGTGTTCGCTTCTCACTGCATATGTGTGTACTGTTTTCATCCTGTAGAGCACTTAACCCTCTGGCTCTCAAATTAATTGCCCAGTGTAATCTGCAGTGGACCAGAATTTAAATTGGGGCTGCATAAGAGGGCTTCGTAAGAGAAGCCATAATTTATAATGTCCGGCATATTTTTCATCACACTGCTTATTACAAATATATAATGTTCAGTGCCAGAGGGTTAATTACTGAACAAGTGATCAGCATGGTTACTATGTAAAAAAAAACTTGCATAAGGCATAGGCCACAATTCAGTGTCAACTTGAAATACAAAATGGTAATCCCACTTTTTAAGTGAATATATGAGGCAGAAAAAGATGAAAACAGCAAAATATGGCAAGGTAGGATTAGTAGTTGTGAAATGGTTGTAGCTAAAATGGGCACTTCATCTGCTGGTAGTACTTGAAGAAAATATGTTGCCCTGTATCCAAAATATGTATCAAAATCACTGAAGTATGTAAGACTTAAACTGCGGTTTGATGGTGAAAATGAATCATTTAGTGCAGAATGTATATGGAACAGAATGCTATTAAGTGAATATCTGTTTCAGTACACAATTACAGAAGAATAACATGTTTTCAGATGTACCCTGTAAGACACTTTCTTACTTATTGAGCTAAATTTGTTAAGTATTTCTAAAGCATCTTAACCAGGTCTGTGAAGTTGGAGTTGGAGTCATGAAGTCAGAGTGGGAAGGAGTTTTGGGTGGAGTCAGAGTTGGTAAAACTCCAACTCCGACCTCACTCTAAAATCTTAACTAGATACGCCAACTCCACAGCCCTGATAGCTGCAATAACTATTAGACTTATACTTAAATATAGGTCATAAGTCTAAAAAGTAGCCTGATAATTTACATGGTGGTGATGAAATGTCTTATAGGTTCACCATTATTAATACTTACTTAGCTTTTATGAAGGAGTCAGAGTTGGAGTTGGAGGTTTTGTGGACCGACTCCACAGCCCTGATCTTAACCCTTTTAAATTATTAGAAATATGAGAAGAATATGAATGATGAGCATGTAAAGATAAATAATGCTGTACCAGTTTTGTTTAAGGCATGTAACATACTGGTACACTACGGTATTCAAGTTGGAAAATCATAGCATTCTGGTAGGGGCATTCAGAATTCTATATGTTGAAAAACCAGCATACAGTACATATACAAAACATAACACAGAACTACATTAACCCTTTAAAGACGAAGCGTATCTGTTTTATATAAGGACTCAGTGCGTACCGCGCTGTAAACACTCTCCAGTTTGGTTATAAAAACCAGTCTCTTAATGTTTTATAAGACAAAAGTTGCTGTTTGTTCTGAAATCCGTACAAAACACATAAACGCAATGTGGACACCATGTAGAATTTTTTAATGTTAAACCTTGTCCTATGTAAAGTTACCGCTAGGCTTTAAAAGGTTAAAGAAATTACTATGTGGCACATTGTTCAACTATGTTGTTTTTACAACTTGTGGTATATTGATTATCTTTTTCCTTCATGGGCTGGGTTTTTTTTTGCATTAAACTGATATTTTCCTTATGGTGGTATATGTTAAATATTTGCATTTGTTAAATATGTTAAATATTTGCATTGGTATGTCCCAACAAAATTTGTCATTTGATGTGTAGGGTATTGATAAGATTTTTTACATACATTCATTCGTCTGTTCTTTAAAAATTTAACATTAAATTATCTTATTTTGTAGTTTGCTGGGGTTTACTGTAACAACATTTTATTGCACATTGGTAATACTTTAAGTGTTCAAGTGATAGCTCATGTTACTGTGTACACTTTTAGTCACTGAGTTATGGGATGGATAACCAAGATTTGAATTCCTGGGAGGGGCATACTTGGAAAAGCTGTGGTGTCCACTTACTCTCATGTTCAGTAGGCACCAGAGACTCTGCCAAGGGGTAAAGTAGATGGACATTAAAACATATCTTTAAATTTCTTGTAGTACTGTGGTTAATGTGTGGTATACACATCCACTCCGACATATATCTTTATGGCATGATGCTCCAATAAGTGTGTAGGATGAGGACAGGTACCTGTTAGTTCAGTGTTGATTCAGAAATGCAATGCAAGAAATGTTGAAGACATGAGCATGTTCAAAACAGAAGTTACTAGGCCTGGCCGTAGAGGAACAGAAGGGCAGTATAGAAGGTAATGGGAGCTAGCAGAAAATATGTTAAACATTTATGACCTTCATTTAGAAGTGCTTATGAATTTAAATAATGGATATTTGCTTATGGCAAATTATAAAAGTTGTAAAATAGCAGTTAAAAATACCATTTCACGTGTGGGTAAGGTCACAATCATAAAGTCGGGATTCACTAACCATTATTTTCAGTTTGCTAAGGCTGGGTTAATGTTTCAGATTTGACCTGTATATACAGTTTGTATGCCAATACTATACTACAGTTTGAACTCATATCAAAGTTTGTACTGTATGAATTGCTTTTTTGCAGGTTAGTGGTAAATAGTTGTTAGGGACACGACGCAAATCAAATATCCTTAACCACACTTCACAGTTGTGATGAGTCCTCTGCCACTCAGCTGTGAGCATAGTCCTGACTGCATGTATCATACATAATTGTGGAAAATATGAAAGGACAAGAAGAAAAAGAAGAGGATACTTGATTTGCGACCTCGGACACTAGTCACAGTGATGAAGAGCGTGATTGAACACAGTGTTGATTTGATCTCAAGCCATTCCTTGCAATGAATGGAAAATTTATTTCATGTGTTTAATTTATCCCAAAATTTTTTACACTAGTACTTCAAGCACAGCAATATAAAAATAGTGAACTGTCAATACAGACCTGGATAATGTGGAACTTACAGCAGAGAACAATACAAAAGTTCTGCCAAAAACATGTTTATGAGGTCAGTACAAGTATACAGTAAACCAAGCTACCAAACTGGATCTCTTTAAACATGTTAGGTACTGGTAAGCAGTATAAATGTTGATCTTGAATATTGAGTTTGATAGCTAAAGTAACATGAGGATCTGTACATTATCCGGACCCATCTCAGTGTAGCATGATGTTAATCATTTACTCAGAAGTGAATTATTTGCACATCTGCAGTTGTGAAAATTTTAATTTTTTCATCATGTTGTCTTAGTGATTGGTTATAAATATACACCAGTACTTGTAGTAAAGTATTTGGAGGCACGATGTTTTGGTGGCAGAACAGTTACAGCCCTACTTCATAGGGCTCATGATGTTATACAGTTTTAGAAATAAGTGGCCTTTACATTGAATCATGTTCTTGTGCATGTTCTGGTAGTAATGTACCTGTGTGTACTACAGTTGTTATTTATTAGTGTTATCAGAGGTTGTAACTTGTAGATCTTGCTTGTTGTAACCTGGCATATATTGTCATTAACATGCACATTATGCAGAGTTTACTTACACATTTCTGTCATCAAAGTTGTGGGCTCAGTTGAAGTCATCTATATCATAATATCAGTAGTGACAGGTCAGAAGTAAGCAATGGCAGCCATAAAGGAAGTGAAGACTGAAAAATTCATAAATCCCTTGTTCCGTTATTGGTTGGACACATTTCGTGTTGTTTTAGGTACAAATTGCTTTGAAAATACAGTCTCCAGTACATTTTTCAGTGGTTATTTTTATAGAAGCATCTTTTGGAGTTGAAATTGCAAAGGACTGTTGCATAGATCCATTTTGTAACATAAAAATTGGCACAGTTTTTACCTGCCAAATTCTATTAAAAATTTATGTCACAGGTTGCACAGTGTCTTTGTAATTATCCTCAAAGTCTTACTTAGTAGGATGAACTTTCCTGTCAGAAGTAGACAGCTGCTGTTCTGGGTGTAGTGGACAATAGTCATGAGATGTGTCAGTGCTGTCTTCCAGTGACTTATCATTTGACAGATGGAAATGCTAGTAGTGTTCCTACTCCGTCATTCACTAGCCTTCTTCATGCCATCTTGTTAAAATACAGTGAAAACAGGTAATTCATGAGAAGTCTCAAATCTTATTTAGGAACTAAAAATAGTTTCATTTAGGATTGCAGGGTTTCGAGATTTTTCCACTGTATTCCAAAACATCTATGAAATGTCCAGTTCCTGCACTATATTATCTTTGGAATACTAGACAATGGACAAAGACCAGAAACTTCATAATCTTACATGTACTACAGCAGCTTCAGAACCATTCAGAATTGTCTTAAATAATTTTAACTATCACTTTGTTGGAAGTTATTCCGTTATCTTCTCTTCATCTATATCAGTCCCTAAAATGCACGTTATATGGGTGGTATATGCTTTACATCTGTCCTCAGCCCTTAATACCTTGAAATGCACCATGGCAGCTTTCCCATCCTTGTCCTTGCAAGTATTGGAAATAGCCTTCCTTCAATTTCATTGATCCCAAAAGAAATTATTCAACAAAATATCCACCCAGGTGAAGAAGTTGCACAAGGTTTCTAAAGCAGTGTAAACATTCTGTTGCATAATATTCATAACTGGTTAACTGGGCCTGTATCTTGGAAGAATGATGGTAACATGCCATTGTGTTACCAGTACTGGTAGCCCTTGTTTTATGTCCTAGTTGTATTCGTGGAGAAGTGGGCATACATGAAAAAGGTGTAAATCAAAAGTGATATGCCCATAAGCAATAATGAATAGGTAGGGGTTAGGGGCAATCATACTAATGACAGCCTCTTCGTATACTGTATATACACATATAATTATTATATCGCTATTGTTACTGATGATGTAGAAATAAATGTAAGAGTAAATATTCATTTTAGGCTATTTAAATTGGAAAAGAATAGTAAACAACCTGTGTACACTTCTGTTAAATACTGGGTGAGACTGCTTGAAGAAGCTGGTGGTGGTAGCTATGTTAGAGATGGTGTGGCAGTGTCAGCTGGGTCAGGTGGTGGTGGTGGTGGTGGTGGCGGCGGCGGCGGCGGCGGCAGTGGCGGTGGCGATGTAGACAACAGGGACAGTAGCCATGTTACGATTTACAGGGTGGGGAGTTCTGACTCAGCACTTTCTTTAATTTGTGTCAGCATTATCATGAATTGTACATAGAGTGCTATTGGCAGATATTAGCAATACCTTCACCTTCTGCAAGCCAGTTTATTATGTATATTCTCTTACTACAAATTATTTTCTTTTTTTTGCACTGGTGGATGTACATGTATGTTTCTCATTCATTTGATAAAAAGAACCAGTCACCATCTAGGGGAGCCATTCTCACGATTGTCTAGTTGGTGATTAATAGCTTATAATGGATGATATATGTTCAATGTCGTTGCCATGGGTGTTCTGACTGTCTTAGATGATTGAAGTCACTCTCACAAACTTTCCTACTCAGTCATTTTATTACCACCACTAATATTCTTGCTGCAGTTACGCTAGGGTTTCATTTGTGCCAATTTAATATAGGCAGCTATGATGGTGTTAATGCTAGGCGTTATGTTATTTGTCATCATCTTAGTTTTTTTGTTCCTCAACTGGGTGTGTCATTGTGGCATTTGTGGGTTGGTATATGCATCTGCCTTTAATAGCGGAGCTGCTCCAGAAAGGAAAAAAGACTGTTAAATAAAGGTAAATAAACCACAGAATATCACTGTGAACTGAGTGACGAGTGCACTGTGACTGACTCAGTTTACAGAGAATGCACAGCCCTCCAGCCTTGTTCTGCATGACAAGTTTCATACACTCTTGGTAGCATCCTAGTGTGCACTTAGCCAAAAGGTGTTACATAAAGAATGAGAGGGTGCAAATAAGAAGTGACATAAATTGGTGACTGGCATTAAAGCAAAAGAACATAAAATAAGTTGGTATAAAACAAGGGCTATTTGTATATGCAATTACATGGTATCTCAAGCCTTAAAATTGGTTGTATCCAGGCATTTTTTCCCCATGGCACTTTGGTCCATATTCAGGTCATGCCTTTCCCTTTCTGGGCTTCATGATCACACTCATTTTAGACACACCACACTCAGTAGGACTCCTTTGGACTAGTGATCAGCTCAATGCAGAGACATGTACCTGACAACACACAGCAGTCGCAAGAGACAGACATCCAAGTCCCTGGTGGGATTTGAACCCACAATCCCAGCAAGTGAGTGGCCACACACCCACACCTTAGACTGCATGGCCACTGGGATCGGCATCAAGGCATATGATTAATTTATACAAGTTTTTCCATGTTCTTTCATGACTACAGACTTTTTTTGCAGCCATTAATAAAAGGAATTATGTGTTACATGTGAAGCATTGGTTTATGGTATACTTCTACAAGAGATGTAAATAAATCATTTTAATATCTCCTTTAACGTGGATTACAAGATTTCACTGAGCTTTGAATAGACAAATTTTTGTCTGTTTACACAATCACTGTTGTATGTAAATTCCATAGTGCAAGTTTATTATACTAGCTAACTGATTTTACCCTATTGGGTCTTCACAATTTCCGATTGTATATAAATGACCAAAATGCAGGACAGGTTTTTATGTGGTTATTGATCAGGTTATAGTGGGATTTAGAAACGCCTTTTTTCTGCTCAGTGGAACAACTGGAACTTAAAAAGATGTTGACTATAATATGACAGAGTGAAAGTCAGTGGTCTTACAGAAGAACTGAAACTGTGATTGGTCAGCATAGTTATGACTAATTGCAGATGTGACATAATTTAACTGCAGCTCAGTGATGGGATTAGGAGGAGTCTGTGAAATATGAAGTGAGTCTTGGGGTGTGCTGTCATGTGATACTGTAATATACATCTAATTCATTATATGGATGCTTAGTTTAGAAAATTTTACTTAATGTACTTTCATGTTCTTGAATTTATGGTTTCTGTAACACTTTTTGCCAGGACAAAATGTGCACCACTTCACTGAGTCATGTAGTTAAGTTGTATGTGTGTATTACCGGGCAGCATTTTTGAAAGGTGGTCTAAACTGGATTTGATGTAATAACTCAGACGTATTATGTTTTTTCCTTACAGATTGTGTGTTTTGTGTTCTCAGACAAATTTGATTACACTAAAATACATTGGTAAAATGTTGCAATAAATTGAGGGCTACCAAGCACATCAGGTGGTTGAAAGGCAAATAAGCCAATGTTTCAAAACTATCTGTCTTCATCATCAGATAACTGAATCAGTTCCCTGATGACAATGGAAGAAATAGTCTTTAAAACAGTGGTTTACTCACCTTTCAATCACCTGACACAGCTGGTAGTCTTAGAGTTTTATTACATTCAGTCACCATGAAATCTTCAGATTATGTGGTTAAACTGTTAACCTGTATCCTTTTCATTATCTCATGAACACGGGGGTGTGGAGATAAAGCTCTTAGCATTGGCTCTAGATGGAGGTTAGCAGCCATCATAACACATTTACCTCCAAGACTGATGTTATATTTAATGGAGAGGCTTTAATACTGTCATGTAAGTCAGTTCAGCACAGCTGTCTTTATAACTTGAATTTCATGACATACAATTGTCAATAAATATACATCACTTGTGGAGGGCCATATAGATCATTGGGTACTACCAGCTGCCTGGTATCCCCCCGCCCCCCAGCTTTGTCCTTACATTTATTACAGACACTGTTTAGTCTGCACAGTGATAAGGCAGTTCAATTGGGAGATACGGTATTTCTGCCAAGTCACAGCCAACCTCAGGTGTACAGTACTGTCTCTGTGGAATGTGTGAAAGTACAGTGCCAGCAGCAAAAAAGAAACATTTTATGCCCATCTTTAGGATCATCAGATGGCTTGGGTGCGCCCAAATATTCTGAAAGTTAATTTCATCATACCATTTCACACTTTATCTTGAGTACTGTCTGTCTGACAGTGCAGTTTGCACTACAAGTATGAGATTATGAGAAGCATTTGATGACCCAAACTCTATGCAGAGAATCATTAACAACATCTGTTTGTATGCACAACAGCAAATTTGAGCAGAATATCCAACTCCAGGCATTATCATCAAAGTAGCAGTGAACGCCAGCAACACATAAGAATTATGCCACCATATTCACCAGAAAAATTATTGTAGCAGTGTTGAACATCAAGAAGATTCCTTGGACAAGAAACTTGTGGAACTAATCATTAAGTTGTGATTGTCAGTAGGGCATGGTTGAAGATATTGGTAGTGGTGTGGGTATGATCCCAGAGCATACCCATTCAGAACCTTGGTGAATTATACATGAAAGTGAAATAATCATAATAGAATGGAATAAGGAATGATTTGCTGTAATATGAAAATTTGCCTACCATTTTAGATCTTAACGAATAAAACAATACGACTGTGTAGGTTACAAGCACAAATAGCGACATAGACATGAAGGTTGCTGTTGACATTCAGCCCTGCAACCCCCACCCCACCCCGTGCCATCCACAAGGTCATACAGTTAATGAGGGATTCAAACAGCTAAAACCAGGGGTGGTTACTTTTCAACAGAAGCAAGGTGTGCTGTCCTTCGACTTCCAAGACGAGTGACTGGTAGGTAACAGTTTTGCCACCACAGGCAAAGAAAATGTTCTTTGACCTTCTGCAATGTGCTGTCTGTGACTTTCATTACCTATGCCAAGGCTGACTGGTCAGAGAAACATGTCTCCACCTCACAGGAGAGTGAGAAAGATATAACTGATTCTGTCAAACATTAATCATCTCTGGTTATAATGCCATCACTCATTCTGTACAAAATTACTGACATTCATTCATTCATTCATTCATTCATTCATTCATTTGTATTCATCAATCCACAATGGTACATGGCCTTTGGATATGGAACTTGTCAAGAGATTACAATAACATATTACATAAAATTTGTCCTGACATAGACTAAAGTATATATAAAGGAATTGATAAACATATACTAAAATACAAAATTTAAATACAAGGTTTTTATATATAATTTTGCACATGTCAACAACAGTCATGTTGTTGAAATGTACATGAAATAACCAACTATATTTAAAATATGTGATGAATTTATTTATTGGGAAGCACCAAGATCATGTTTAGTATCCCTATTAATATATTCTTCAACAGAGTAAAACGAGTTTTCTATAAGAAACTTTTTCAACTTATGCTTAAATTTATTAGTATTATGTGCTACTTTCTTGATATTGAGAGGTAAGGAGTTAAATAAGGTAATGCCTGAATAAGAAACTCCTTTTTGAACTTTAGTTAAATTCACTGAAGGAACATGTAAATCCAAGTTGTGGTGGGTATTTATTTTATACAATTCAGCATTAAATGTAAATATATCTTTATGCTTTACGACAAACATAAGAGTTGAAAAGATATATTGAGAATATAGAGTTAAAATTCCAAGTTTACTAAACATTGCCCGACAAGAATCCCTTGCTTTAGCTTTCATGATAATTCTTACAATTCTTTTCTGAGTTATGAAAATAGTTCTACTATGTGACGAATTACCCCAGAATATGATACCATAATTTAATACTGAGTGAACATAAGAAAAATAAATCTTTTATAATTTTCAATGATAAAACAGGTCTTAGGGAACGAACCATATAGCCTAATGAGTTAAGCTTAGAATTTATCTGATCAATATGTTTTTTCCATGTTAATGAAGATTCTATTATAATACCTAAAAATTTAGTGGAGTTAGTTAAGTTGATTATGTGATCAGTAGATTCTATGACAACCAGAGATCGATAACTGATGTTTGAAGAAAACTGCATAAAGTTAGTCTTATCATAATTTAATAGCATTATATTTGAATGAAACCATTTTTGTGTTATTTCCAGAACTAATCTGACATCTTGGTTCATCTGCATTGAGTTAGAGTTAGATATTATAAAGCTAGTATCATCTGCAAAAAGTATTGGCAAAGCAATATCTTTTACTAACTGAGGTAAATCATTTATATAAAATAAAAACAGCAGAGGTCCAAGAATTGACCCTTGGGGCACCCCATGCTTAACTAATTCCCAAGCTGAAATGTAATTTGAAGCCTGTGAAGTTTTAATTGTTACTCTCTGGTACCGATTACTTAAATAAGATTTAATTAGTTCACCAGTTCTGCCGACGATGCCATAGTAGTCTAGTTTAGCTATTAAAATGTCATGGTTTACAGTATCAAATGCCTTTGTTAAATCATAGAAGATACCACAAACTGAGGATTTATTATTAATATGTGATAGAATTTGATTTGTTAATTTAAATATAGCCAATTCAGTTGAGCTATTGTTTTTAAATCCATATTGATCAGTAACAATTATATTATTTTCTTTAGTGTGTTGAAGTAGTCTGTTATAAATGACTTTTTCAAAGATTTTTTAAATAGATTTTAAAAGAGATACTGGTCTGTAAGCAGACAACTCAGTTTTATTACCTTTTTTAAATGTCAGAGAAACTTGAGAAAATTTTAGGCGCGAAGGAAATGTACCTGTGGATAACGTCTTATTACAAATATAAATCAATGGAAATGAAATAAATGGGATACTCAGTTTTACAATCCATGACGGTACTTCGTCATACCCATAAGACTTTTTCCATTTCAAACTCTTATTTATTTCATAAATTTCTTTTTCAGTTACTGACTTCAAATGTATTGGTGCAAAAGGTTGCTGAAATGCATTGACTAGGTACTGCATATAAGAATGTTGACTGAAGTCACTATTGTCTTGTTTAATTATATTAATGACTGATTCTTCAACAACATTAGAGAAATAATTATTAAAGGAATCTGCAAGAGTCTGAGGATTCTTGATTGGTTTTCCATCAATGTTCAGCATAAGCTCCTCATTACTATTAGCTCGTTTATTAGTTAAAGATTTAATAACATTCCAAGCTGTCTTTGTTTTATTTACTGATTGAGATATTAATTCATTATAATGTAATTTCTTTGCTAATTGAATAGTGCTGGTCAAGATTTTACAATATTTTTTATAAACATTTTTCAAGAGAATGTTATTAGACGTCTTACAAAGTAGATATAGATCCTTTTTGTGTCTACGTGAGATTAATATACCTCTAGTCAGCCATCCTTTCGACTTATTTCTAACCAAAGATTTATGTAGAGGAAAACTAGAATAAAATATCCTTAAATAAGTATTCAAGAAATTATTAAATATTACATTTACATCATTGTCACTAGTGGAATCAAAAACATTTTCCCAGTTTTCATAGCTTAAGTTCAATTTAAATTCATTTATAGTGAAGTCGTCATACTTCGTACAAGTTCTAGCCAATCCAAGTTTAGAAGGTTTATGTGAGGGGGTATGGAGTGTGAGCATTTGAGCGTCATGATCAGATAAACCATTATAGTATGGTTCAATAATAAAGTTTTCATTCTCACTTCTATCCAGAAATATGTTATCAATTGTTGATGCTGAATAAGTATTTGTTCGAGTAGGAAAATTAACTATGCAGTCTAAGTTATACATCGCTAAGAGGGAGATAATTTGGTATTTTTTGGTACTGTCCGTCATCAAATTTACATTAAAATCTCCACATATGACTAAATTAACTGGATTTAAAGATAATAGATTTAATATTTCTTCCAATTTTGTTATAAAAGTATCAAAATTTCCCGACGGGGATCTATATACTGATAAAACGCAAAGATGTAGGGGACTATGTACCAATCTTATTGCACATACTTCTATATCCTTTTCATTACAGTAACTATTTAAGTCCACATTTATAAATTGATACGATTTATGAAGAAATATACATACACCGCCACATTTGGTGAAATTCCTACAGTAATATGCACCCAAGTTATAATCAACAATTATATTCTGAATAACTTCCCTTCATAAATGATGCTCAGACAGACAGAGTACATGAGGAGCATCTTTTCCCCAACTAATAACTAATTCATCAATTTTATTGCCCAAGCCTCTAATATGCCACCAAAACGCGCCCCTATAATGACCAAAGGGTTGATTGCGTGGGATAATGAAAACAACACACTCCCAAAAATTCCCACCACCAAAGGTATTAAAGATCCAGCAAGACATTGCAGGGTGTGTCAGAAATTACTTTAAGGCAGAAACAAGGTTTGTGTGAAATTTTTTGTATTCTGAAGGCTACACACAGTACCACACATCTAGTACATAACATACATACATACATACATACATACATGCATATGTACACGCACACACATACACAGTCCATCAATCCGTCATGTAGCCACTTGCGGGTTGCATATGAAGCAAGTCATTTGTCACCGCACATGACCAATATACAGTCATTATATATCAATATAATCTGTTAAAAGTGTGAATGGTTTACAAATTTTGCATTACCAAAACCTGCAGTTGACTTTTAATGTAGTCTAATTTTATTCTGGACAGTACAAAACCTAATGTTTGATACTAAAACTCCAGCATGGAAAGTTAGACCTGTATTTGTGATTTATTAACACTTGGTAAAAAGTTGTATGTACCCACTCGGTAGGAGACTTTATGAACTCACGAATCATTCTGGACATCAACACATGCTGGTGGTCTGTCACTGCACCGCATTATCATGCAGTCAATCCCTCGTTTTTTACACTATATTATTGCCTGCTTTATTGATTTTTAATTAGTGGGCTGCATAATACTGCAGTTAAAATAAAAGGGCACATGCACAGAAACCACCTTTCGTGTTTCCGTGAAAGGGACGAGTCTAAGGACTAACGCGCCCAGGCGTTTTTTGGCCGCTAAGCGGTTGCGGCTGCCTAACCGCCTTGAATAGAAGATGTTAACGTAAATGAGTCTAGGCGCACGACCGGTCAATTTACCGGGCTGTTTTAAAAACTCAATCTGCTCGATATTCGTTGCGGTGGGGTCGCCGCCTTGGCTAATGAAACACATACAAACACGTGCCTGCGCGCGCACGAGCGGCTAAACAATCGCTCATCGGGATTTTCAGTTCCACAGTATATATCAACTATCGGGTCTAGCCTGCAGGTTTCTTCGTGCTGTCACAATGACTGAAAGTAGTGAAAAGGACTATTTTGACACACAGAAATTTATTATTGAAGTGGAAAAAAGGCCCGCATTATATAATAAAAGTATTCTGGAATACAGCGATAAAGATCTTAAAGAAGAGTTGTGGATAGAAGTGTGCGAGGCGATTGTATCAAACTGAAGACAAGGTGGTGAAGATGGGAGAATCCTCATGGTTGTGTTCTGGTATGTTATGTAGGGCTGTATCACGGACAATAATTCATCAAACGATTTCTTACTCATCCGAAAATAACCAGTATATTTTTTTGGGATACTCACATAAGCCCTCATGTAATTTATGAAACTGGCCTTTAAGCAGTCTTTGGCTGATTAAAGGATGAACCCACATCTTCCTTCGTCGCTTTATTCGAAAACGAAGCGGTCGCACAAGTTACAGCCTTCTCCTCAGAAACCATTGTCATTTGCGTATAATTTTTGTCAAGGACCACTATTCGCTAGCAATTTCTTTCCGCTCGTGCACTCACTCAATAGCTACTCGCAATTATTTAGCTGCTGCGGCCGAACTTCCGCGCGCCCGAAAAACCGCCCATGCGCGCCAGCCCAAATTTGGTTGGTGTGACAGGTCAGTCATGTGTGCTGCCCGTCGCAGGATTGAAGTGGGTGATGTGATAATCCGTGGTTGTGAGCATGGGTTTTCAGTTTACAACGTCAGGGATTAGACGTGATAATGGTCTGAGTTATGGACTGTGATTGTGGTTGATGCTTTGTGGTTCTGCGTGGCGGTCGCTTTTGGTATTATGTTACGTACTGAAGGCTGGCAACGGAAGATGTAGTTGAAGTTTGTAAGTGTTCGTAAATTCCTAACATTAAAATAAACCTCCTCGTAATACCGTGATGTGTGTATGAACTTATTGGTGCGGAGAATATTGTGCGTTGCAAACTGGTCGGTGCGAGTGCGCGTAGATTGCTCTACCAGAAGTGAGGTTGTCCGAAATTAAAGACCTTTGGTTATGTTTTCATTAACGTGCATTAGATTAGTGATTTATTTAGCGCTTCAGTATGGTGCAACAAGATTAGCCAAAATTCAGATTTGGGTGGAACTTTGTTTCGGTGAGTTCAGTATTTAGGAGGTTAGGTCGTATTGGTGTTGTAGGTTTCTTGAGGTTGGATTGGTGCAGTAGTTAGCGTTTTAGTATGGTACAGCATTTACCATTTCGTGCCTCCCTCAATATCGAATTTCTAGTGTGTTAGCAGAATTTAGCATATTGTAGTTACGGTTTCAGTATGGTACAGCTTTAAAATGTGTCGTCACACCTGGGCACAAGGTCGCCTGGTTGACTAAATTTTGTACTGTGGCGCCTAATATTTGTGGGTCCTTAGGTGACTTGCTTCATGTCACCCTTCTGGCACCTAGAATTTTGAGGTGGCTGCTATGTTCTTGAAAAAATTTTTGGCCCATGGTTATAATTACTTGTATTTAATGTGATACGTATTGTGTTACGCATCTTTCCTACTTAGACCATATGTTCTAACATTGTTATTGGCATCTGCCTACATTCTTTGGAACTTCTACACTCCTGCCCTGTACATTTCAGAGCATCACCATCATATGTACATGTCACCATATTCTGAAAGTGTGCTTAAAATAATTAAGTTGTTTACTTTTGAAAGGGAGATATTTATGTATTTGTGTTTGCCAGAGCAGTGTCTATACCAGGCCCAGTGAACCCATAGCACATGGCCAATGTGCTACCCATGACACAGTGTTATGTTGCCCATGGAGACATCCCCAATAAGAAGACCTTATTTAACCCTTTCCATAGCAAAGTTGAGATACAATGCCAAAGCAATTTTGCAAACTTATGGTATATTTATGTATGGAGACATAGATAGCATTATTAATTGTATTTTGTAAAAATGTGCTAAAAATAGTGACACCCTATCATATGTTGAAAATTGCATTTATTATAAATTTATATATTTTTTATTGCACATGGTGAATGGAAAACTACACAGATAAAATTATAGATATAATTATACGTATGTGTATTCATTCATTTTGTGTACTGAATTTCGTGTTCCCTGTGTGCAGACCAAATTTTGCCGATGTTGCCCCAACCACGTAATAGTTGAGCAGGCCTGTTCTACACTATATTTGAAATGTGATGCGTCTGAGTGTTTCATCTGTTGTATACAGCTGGTTACACTTGTAGTACATTCATTTTGAAAGAAGTTGTCATTAATGGACCTTGCTTCTCCTGTTTGGTTTTAGTACTCATGTCCTTTTTAGAATGAGTGATTCACTTATTTTTAAATTATTTTACTTACTAGATATAAAGAAAAGTAATAGACTTACCTTTTCTGCTCCCACCTCACTGGTATGATTTCCTTCATATTCCATTTCATGCCATCAGTGTGTACCAACATGGTGTTTTCATTGAATTTTTGGTGCTGTCAGGTTTTAGTGGTCAGTTACTAGGATTTCTGTATGCTTGTGTATGATACAAGGAAGAATGCTAAATGTTTCCCATTCATAAGATAGTGCATGTCCACCTAATAACCTTTTCATCACTAGAATATCTCCTCATTTGTTACTAGCTATGCTTGTTGCTCCATGTTGTTTTGGTGCAACCAGGCCTCTTCCAGTAACTTTGCTGCTAAGTATTACTCCCTCAAGCATTTCCATAGTCCATATTTTTCGTCTGTTCTCAATAAATGTCACGTTCATACCATTACATGTAATACTCCTATCCAGTAGGTACTGTGGCTCTTTACCCAAGGTAAGTAGCTGCAGCATGAAGCTGACCACTGACCTGGTGCTGAGGTTCAGAATGCATCAAGCTGTGCCTTCACTGTTGCAGAAGGCTTCATGTGCAGGGCATAATTTACACACAAAAACATGTTTACCTTTACCTTGACACCTAATATTCCTTCACCTTTGGCCCTTATTATGTCCACATTTGCTTCCTACACCCATTTTGTGTAGCTGTGTATTTTATACATGACCTTTATCCCCTCCTATAATGTCTGAATCCCATATTATATTTTTGACATTTAATGTGGGAAAGCCTTTCTGAAATTTTTGAAGAGTGTGAATTTTGAGTGAACTGTCAGCCTCTGTACTGGCATTTTTCTCCTACTTTGACCTTTAGTCAGTATACATATTGAAATTGTATGTGTATTTGTGTTGAATGTAGAAGTTACAGATGCTGCTGTGATTGTTCAGACAAAACAAATCAACAGAATGGTACTGACTGACAAAATTTGTGCTGACAGAATTGGAAGAACCCACAAAGACCAGTGACATTTACCTCGGAAGTATGAATTTCATTGTTTCAGATGCTGGGAAGAATGCTGCCTGTTATCTTTGCTTTTCTTCGTACATATGCTCCATATGTGACATTGCCTGTTGCTGCAGTGGTTGGGATCATTGGGTACAATCTGGAGGGCTTCATATCTGACAGATATACACCATATCAAAAGAGTGTGGAGGAGAAAAGGGAAGACAGATTAATGGAAGAATACTTAACTAAAGATATAACAAAAGTGGACAGTTTGAAGGAGAGGAAATTTGTGCCTCGTTCAGTATTTGAGAAAAATGTTTCACCATCTCTAGATACTAATGAAACAAAATAATCATAGGCTTGCATAGATTCTGAATTTTGTAGGTGATGTTATTGTACATAGTTTATGATCAGTTGTAGAAATATTAATAATTTACAAAAGTGTGTTTTTGTGCTATCATATGTTCCATGTTTCTGGGTGGGCAGTGTCATAAAATATTCATAAAGTGCATATCATCATTCTAACACACCAGATTATTTATTTCAGTTCCTGTTAGAATGTTCATTGTACATAAGAATTAAATGATAATAATTACGGAAAAACAGACATCTAAGAAACTAGTGCCATTATCTGTAGTAATACAAAGTGCTGATGGGTCTAATTTTTGTACAGAGACTACTGAGTGTTTATGAACATGAGAATTAAATAATCTGAAATTGATATGACAATTGTGCTCAGCTGTTTAGTCATCAATGAAGGTTGCTGAATGTAGGAACCTTCGAAGAAATCCGTGAATGATTGCAAGAAACGGTGAAATTGTAGCTTCTGCAATGATGCAACATTTGGAATTACAGCCTTGAAGGTAACACTAAAATAGCAGGTTCAGTTTGCAGATAACCCAGTAAGCATTTGATGAACACTGCATAGCATTCATGTATCATGCAACACAGTGCAGAGGTGTTTATGCAAACAGAAACTGTACCCCAGCTGCCTACAGACTGTCCTGGAACTACAGGTAGGGTCTGCTGAAAAGTACCTATTGTCAGTGCTTGTTAAACAGACAGGAACAAAGTAACGATTACATTTCCATAGTTCTATTCACAAATCATGCACTTCTTTCAAGATGTGTAATTACAAACACAAGACTTCCATACTTGCATGGACAAAAATCATCATGCTAACGGTATTCTGCATTTCCAGCATCAGTTTTCCACAAATGCGTGTACGGATGAGGCTACTAGGTGACCATTTAATTGGTCCACATATGTTCATTCATCAGTTCACAGGTGTACTTTGCTATGACTGCCTGTGGGAACAACTGCCAGTACTGATGCAGAGGTACCAGTTGAGCAAGATTGCATGGTTAGTTCATGCATGATGGAATCCGCATCCATTACAGTAGTGTAGTTCCTGATCACTTGATTATGACGGAGCTTGAATGATGGTTGGGTTGAAATGGACCTGTGTGGTGGCTACCAAGACCTCTAGGCCTTTTATTTGTGGCAACACTGAAACGCAATATGGACTGTGAACCAAATTTCTGTATGTAAGAGGATTTGTGGTAGCATATACTACATCACACTGACAGTATTGATACAATTACAAACCTTGATATTAAATGTGCAGCACTCTGTGTCTTGAGCTGAACTCTACTGTGTCTTGCACGCAGTAGCTGTTGTTCCATTTACTATGATTTCTGTGCTCAAAGTGGGTAGGTAGGTACTCTTCACATTCACATAACTAACATTGTGTCAGAACTGAAATTTTATTTCTTGTTGCTTTAAGAAGAAAAGAGGTTTGTTGTATCAAAATTTGGTATGTTGTTTCAATTTTTTTGCAACAAAATGTTCTGGAAAAAAGTCAAAGTTTGCCATCCTCCGGAATGTGATGCCATATAGTCGGGTAGAAATTTACCAAACTAGTCTACCCTGAAGATGAAGTCAGTTTCTCCAGAATGGCAGTAAATTCTTACCAAACTACACGGTTACAAAAGAAGACAATGGCCTTTGTAGCCACTCAGCAAGAACCTCACATGTCACAAAGTTACGGTGTTTTAACCAGGACTTGTGTGTGCCATGTGTTTATGGAAGTTCCTTATTTTTAGCCATAGAATCCGTGGTGAAGCTTTACATTGCTGCCTGGGACAAGCTGTGCATACAGATTTTGATCAGTTAATTACATAAAATAATGACAGGATAAACATGTGCTTGGTTACTATGTAGATATCCTTCAGTCCTTCAGAGTGTCAACTTGTAAACTGGCTCTGGGGCCTGCTGAGCCTCTTATGCAGTAGGCAGTAGAGATCTCTTTCCTGGAATATAGTGGCCAATGGGTGATGCTGACCACTGTTCTCCATGTTGTGCTGATGTCAATATGTGGAGCTATACTTCCATTCTCCATATGCCATCATGGTGTGGGGCTTAATTACACACACGGACAACTTAACCTTTTTATCACGTTGCAAAATTGTCATATTTCCACAATCTGCCATCTATGGTGTGGGGCTTAATTACATACAGGGACAACTTAACCTTTTTATCACGTTGCAAAATTGTCATATTTCCACAATCTGCCATCTGTCTCCCATAAAATGTGCACCAGTCATTTCTTTTTATTGAGTGGAACAGTATCTGCTGTTCAAATAAATCTTGTGTGTATGTTATGACATCATTGTTAGTCATTTGACATTCCTACTTTTTAGGGTTTAACACTACTTGGCAAAATTCTCTTCTACTTCTGTGTTCACACATCCTTATCTTCATATTTATCTCCAGCCTTTTTTATGTTCCCTCACTCCATCTCATTCTTAATCTTCAGTGTCGTAATGTACTACTCGTTTATTATACCAACCAAATGCACAATATCAGGTACATATAAATAATACAAACATTACTCCCGCATGTTGCAGTAAAAATACCATCCTCAGGGAGTGCATTCTGCCAATATTAAAACCAGCAACAAATGGTGAAATATATTATTATTGTATTATTTCACCATTTATTGCTGGTTTTAATACTGGCAAAATACTGAGAATGGTGTATTTTTACCAAAACATGTCAGAGTAGTGTCTGGACTGTTTATATGTATTTGATATTGTGCATTTGGTTGGTATAATAAATGAATCCCTTGATATGAGATGCACAGAATGGACAACTTTAAAATTCAGTGTCATAACTGTATTTCTGTATGTTAAGGCATAGACGCACTTTAAATGACAGAATACTGTTGGCTGTGGTTCTTATACTACATTACTGCTGCTACTACTAGGGCAATGTCTGAGTACCTGCCTAAAATTTGATTCAAAGCTAAAGCACCCTGTAATTGGCATCGTAATACCTGTCGGAAAACCCGGTTACAATTCCTGTCGGTGAAGTATCCACTACACAGTCAGGGCATGCCACACTTGTGCTGTTGCATTATGTAATGACAAGACATCAAATTTATGTGCATAAATATATATTTCCTTCAACACAGGTAACATATTTCAAGTTGTAAAAAGCAACACAATTTGATTTTAGAAACCATAAGTGATGTTTAAGGGGTTGGAGCAACAAATATTCTGTTGCTCATGTTTGGCATATTTTAGCTGTTTTCCTTTCATATGGTCTTTGAATGTTATGCTTGGCATACATGTAATTTCCAACACATGTCATTATGTTTATGTATAATAGCTGTCTGTCCCTCTAAACTGTCCTCCCCCCCCCCCCCCACCACCAAAAAAAAAGGCACATCACGGAACAAGAGAACAAGACAGAAAATGTATGTATAATGTAACATCGAGTCACATTCAGGTCTTTGCATTCCCAACCCTTCTGAGCTGGTAATGCCCTTTAACCCCCTGTGGCCATGTGTTTCATTGTTCATAATTTTTGTTTGTAATTGTACATATATTATAGGGTGTTATTACTTTTACTAGGGTCTGTTATTATGAATGTTTGAAGAGTATATTATAGTAGTTACATATTGATGCATGCGTATGTTGAACTTACCAGATATGCATGACCTCAAACCTTTGCACTGTTGAAATATTTTGTAGTTGCTGAGTTACAACAATATTTCATGCACAGTTTGTAGCTGTGTTCATAATCTGTAGATATACCAAATTTCATACTTCTGTGCACAATCTATAAACTTAAAATATTACAATTGGACATTTTCTTGTTCCTTTATTATGAATAATGTAAGTCACATGAAGAAAAGATTTGATAACAGCATAGGAATGTGATGTAACAACGTGAATAGCACCTGCCTGGATTATGCACACCACAACAACAAATCTACGTAGGTAATTATTTTTTTTATCTGTGTTGCTCTGTCATATTTCTTGAAATGATCTTGTAAACTGCATGATGTTTGGAAAAAATGTCTGTGACGAGAAGTGTTTTTATTTTCTCCAAAAGTTTTGCCTGAAACTTTTCTCAACCCAAGAAGAATTCAGAGAGGTGGTATCACAAATTTACCTGGGTCTTCATGTAAAGTGCCTGTTATTGTTGCCTAATATTAACCACACTTGAATCTTCTGAGCATCTTGGTAAAAATACCCAGTATAAAATTTCATGAAAATCCATCCAGCATAAGCTGGGTTCTATTCGGACAGACACTGCCACCACCCTACTCAGCTTCAAGCATCCCGGATGCACTTCTTACCTTGTAATTGGAGGAGATGCAGGGATGTAATTCATGCTGTTTTAGAGAGAACCTGAACTCTCCAGTAACAACAGGCATAGATCATGAAGCTAATAGTTGCTTTTTGCAGCTCTGCAAATACATCTGCGAAAATGGTAAATACCAAAAAATGTGCCTTTTGGAGATACAACAAAAGGAAAGTTATTGATTCTTCCTGTTTCAAAAGTGAGGCAGTAAGTGTCCAAAATACAAAACTACAGCATTGCTGAGGGGAAACTGCAGCTGGTGTCCTCTTTACGATATAGGGAAACCCATATTTTCTGTGCAGTTATGAACTTGTTCAGCAGTGGGGGAAGAACTAAACAAGAGTTATGAAACACATGGTGTGCAACTGCATGCAACCCACCACTTAACGATCACTCAGTGATCTTATTCCAATTACAGAATTTGGTCTGGATCAGTGTTCAGGAATTTAGTGTTTTAAAATGTTTTTCATGTACATAAAATGAATGTTGTTAATATTTCTGTGTGTAGAGTTCATGGTACTGTATTTGCTTTCAGTATTGTTACTGGTACTTGGAGTTGCTACATCTCATTGTCTTCCCAACAGTTATACCAAATTTGTAGATGGTAATGTGTGAGTAGATACTGCCAGGGTTCAGAACGCTGCTGGGAAAATTTGGCTGCAACAGACAAAAATTGTATCTTAGACTGCTGTTGCATCAGATCAACGCCTTTGAAGCTGAATAAGGAAAATGCACATATTGGACACACTTTGATGAGTTCTTGTTTATTTCATAATTGACTTATATTATTGTAGTTAATGATGGTTTACTCATTAGATTCGTTATTTAGTGTGGCATTATATAATACACTAGGACATGATCATGGCCTGGGACTGAAGAGATCACAAAATCATAGGTTAGCTGCTGTCTGTACCAATATTTGAACTTCAGATGTCCAAAACACAAAGCAGGAGGACCAACTGGAACACAGCGTTACTGACCTGAGGGTAAAAAGATAAGGATGCAGGCCTCTGTCCTGCTGAATGTTTCATAGTCAAGATGGTTGGATTAAGTATGAATTGTGCTGAGTCTGTTAAGGTTGTTCATTCCATGCATTGTTCTGATGAATTATAAGTCAGTTTACTAAACCAACTAAATGCGTACCACTACTCACATATAAATTTCACATATATCACTCCAACATGTTTCGGCGTTCAAAACACCATCTTCAAGGAGCATGTGATGCCAAGTATAGAACCTGTTGTTATTAAACAAACCACTTTTTTATGGTTCCACATTCAGTAGGCTGTGTTGTTGTGTTAACAAAAATGGTTCATTGTCACCTGTCACTAGACTGCACATTTCAGCAAGACAAATTATTGAAGTGGTCAACGGTGCAGTGCATGGCAAGGCAGTAAGTTAAGACTGTGTGACCAGATCCCCATAAGGGCTTCACATAAATGTGTTCCACTGTTTTAGAATTAAACATTTCCAATTTTAAGAGATAATGTATTCCTTGTGAGGATTTTATAAGTAGGTTAGGATGTCCCCTGGATAGGTCATTAGCCTTTCACAAGGTACATCTAGTGGTGGGGCTGCCACCCTGATGCCTCTAGGACAGCATGCTGTTGCAGTGTGCTGCCCTAGCTGATGGGGAAAAGGTGGAACGACCAGCTTCACCTTGAGGGATGAAAGAGAGACACTACACCTAATATTTCACAGTTCATGATGATGAAGATGATGATGTATTATGTAGTTTATAGAATGTTATGGTTTTTGGGTTTTGCTTGAACTTGACTGTACCAATGCAAACACTGGTGCTGAAACACGTATGTTGACATAAAGTGCAGTAGTGCGTAAAGCGCTGGCAGTTTTATGTGCAATCAAGTTGTCAAAATGAAGTATATACCACAGAAAATGTGTAGTTAATAGTGATCTACCGATATAAACGCAGTCAAGGGCAGAGGTTTTCAGTCTTCTTCATCTTGCATCCCACTGGTCATTTGGTCAAAAACCATGGTTCAACAGTAGTAAAATGTTTTTTCTCTCTGTCTTTCCCCAAGAAGTCTGTGTTTCCAAGTATGAAAATTTGGTATTATATTAATCATTAATGAAAGTTGTTATTTTCAGTACTTCTTATCCCACCTGCTGAACCAATTTACAAACATGGGACTAAGTAAATGTTGTAAAGAGGGAATGCAGTAGGCAGTATATGGCTACACACACACACACACACACATGTGGTTAACTTAATGGCTACATACATGGTTAACTGCATCTGGATAATTCTGTGTTTCAAGGGAAAATGACCCATACTGGTGATAGTGGACACTGCCTTTGCCAATCAATGGGTCTCTGGATCCTGGTTGGGGCAGCCCATTTCCTGTGTAGAACTGAACTCCTGGCTGATCCGAGTAGATTTCCAGATAACGCCCTGATTCAGGATGTACAACTCTGAAATTATGTGAAATCAAAAGTTCAGGGTGTTTTTCTGAAGCACTCACTTTTCATTAAATTTTAAACTTCATCTACAAAAAAAGCGATCTCTTATTATCCTTATACACAGTCTTTTGTCACCGCACCAAGCATGGCAGTTTTATCGCAGAAGCCTGCATCCGCTAGATATGTCTGTAAACCATCCACACAATTCAAAAGCTTAGTGTTACCACACATGGAGAACTTAATTTTTTGCTTTTATCTCAAATATATTTTGGAATGCTGCTGTAATATTTTTTACATATGGGAAAATGTGTAATATCACTAGTTACTATTTTTCTTTTGTGCCACATGATGGCCTCATGTCAATTGATATCTACTTATTATACCAGTCTACTATAGCATAATTTAATGCACTAAATATTATTTCTGCTGTTTTCCATGAAATACCTCAAAATAGGTACTCACATCTTCAATCAGCAAGAAACAGAAGTCCTCGACT
This sequence comes from Coptotermes formosanus, assembly GCA_013340265.1. Taxonomy (NCBI): domain Eukaryota; kingdom Metazoa; phylum Arthropoda; class Insecta; order Blattodea; family Rhinotermitidae; genus Coptotermes; species Coptotermes formosanus. The sequence goes on from BLKM01000655.1 coordinate 5,837,623, forward strand.
ATATTAATTTAGTGCTACACTGTGAGTTGCATAGATTACAGTGATAGGTGGCCAGATTTTTGGAACTGTGACCTATTTTAAGGCAGCAGCCCTGGAAACTGTAAGCAGGTGTAATGGGGGTTGCCTCTTTTTGAGGGCGGAGGGGGTATTAGTACCCTGGCTGGTGTGGGGTTAACCTTCGTTAGGTAGCTTTCGCCCTGGCGCAGGCTGGATCGACGGTATCAGGAGCTACTCTCCTCGTCAGATAACTTGATCCCTAGTAGTAGCGCCGGGGTGAAGAGGCAAGCTGGTCAGGAAGGAAGCACAGCGCAGGCAGCGCCAACCGTTTTCTCTCCGTTTCAAAAACACGGTGTGATACCTAGCAGGACGCTGCGGTGTCGTTTAAGCATTGAAATGAACTGGAGTGTCAAACACTTCTAACAAAAGTAATTCATAGCAAAGAGAGACATTTTTAGCAGGGTAATCGAGCGTTGCGTTGAAGACAGACCAGGTGTTGCTGGAACAGGTATAACATTGCCTGGCCGTGCCGATCTGAGCGAACCAGTGGCCCGACCGTGCCGACAACAGCTGTGTGCAGTTTTATGGAGGTCAGGTATCAAGTTATTTGAATAGCAGTATAGCTGTGACCAATGGTCTGGGGGTGTGACGACGTCAACTTCTGGTGCCGACCATATTGCGTTCTTACGTTGCTGGAGCTGCCTCGAGCTTGGGAAGGGGAATTCCTGATAGGCTACTTTTTCAAGCAACTCATGAGTTTTATAATTTAATTTACTAATATTGGCTTTAACTACATACAGATGTTCAAGGGATAAATTCACAGCAAAATCAGGATATGGAGGGGCATTGTACACTAATCCTCTTTTTGCGCAGTCTTAGTATGCCGCATCCCACTTTGTAAAATAAAATTATTGTGGTGCGAACGCAAAATTAAATTACGGAATTTGGAAATTAAATTTCTAGAAACAAAAGACGATCACGTTCCCGTCACCAAATTGTCACTGTTAATTTTGAATTTAGTAAAACGCTTCAACAAACTTACTTTGGCACACAAAAGGGATAAAAATCAGTGTCACTTAGCCAATGGCTACAAAACACTAAAAGTAAATCTAGCATTGCAACAATTTTGCACGCCAAAGTGCAGGATCCCTAGGAGAGGGTGGCAGTGGTTTCACAGGTTTTGTATAACCTCCCAATAGTGTTGTCGCTTTGACATTCTGTTGTGATAATCACGCCATCATCCGATCACGTGATAGGCAATCTCCGAGCCCCACACTGCTCAATAACACACAATGTTGCCGGTGAGCAAAGTCCGGCTGTGTGACTGTGCGATTTACTGCACCAGCGTGGAAAATAAATTTTCTAATATAAAATGCAAACCAAAATCCTGCTTATCAATCATTCATTACAGAGGCATTTTGCTATATGACCGAAACCCTCAGTTGAAAGAGTTGGTTTCCGTGTCAAGGTTCAGACTTCCCAAACAGGAAGCAAGAGTGCCAACTGTAGCTATGTTGCTTATTTAAATCGTTCACCATCTCACTACCTCATGTCATCAAATACACTGCCTACATATAAGTGGTAAATGACCTATACTAGTTTTAAATTGACTTCCACCACCTACATTGAGTTGCATTTTCTTCCATCATTCCTCACAGGCATAAACTGGTCAACTAATGAATAAAACAGAGGAAATTTAACGTAATTTTACCTGGATACAAACACAGGGCCAGCATGTCCATCTCTGTTAATGCAGTAATTGTTGTCATAGCCACCTCTCTTTTGTATCAGCGGGCCCATCTTATGTGGAGTACAGAACTCAAGGTCTGTACCAGCAACATATGCCACTTCACCTGAAATCAAGACATGTTTCAGCCTTCATTTGTTTCATTTTCTTGGGTATGTAAAGGATATGTGAATTATCGTGAATAACTTGGACAATATATTATCATACATAGTAGAAGACAAACAGACTTGTTAAGGTAGATTGTAACATATACAGTAGTGATACGGTTGAGAAAAGAATACCATCCTGACTCACGAATGGGTACCAAACGGGATGTATCAACATGCACTGCAATGTGTGCATGTTATGTGTGAGTAATTTAGCTGCTGCTCATTCCTTACTGCTGTTTCCATAAGACGAGGGGCAGTACGAAAGTAATGCCTCCTATTTTGTTTTCAGGAACTATAGTTAGGATTATAACGAAATCTACGTATATCATGGGTACGTCCTTCACAAAGTCTCCTTCATTATCAACACACTTGTCCCACCTTTGAATGAGATGCTGTATGCTTGTCGCGTAAAACTCTTAAATGGAGTCCTCGAAGAGCATTTTTCAGGGGGCCAAAATGTTGGAAGTCGGAGGGGGCTAAATCGGGACTTAGGGAGAAGAGTCGAACGCACTGTTGCAGTTGCCTCCCCTGTGCTCAGACTGGTGTACGGGGTGGCACTGTCATGCAGGAGGACGATTCGGTTCGTCTTCCTGTTTGGCCGAAACCTTCAGATTCGTTGCTTAAACGTCCTTGATGTCTGCACATACCGTCTGAATTGATTGTGGCACCTCTCTCCAGGAACACCACTAACAAGTGTCCTTCACTATCCCAGAAGACGCTAGCCATGACTTTACCCACAGAAGTCTTCACCTTGAATTTTTTCTTGCGTGGCGACGACTGATGATGCCACTCCATTCTTTGTCTTTTCGTCAGTGGGTCATAACGATGAACTCAGGTTTCATCATCGGTAATTATTCTCAACAGAAAAGCATCTATGTCTTTCTCACTGCGCTGGAGAAGTTCTGCGCAGATGTTTTGTTGGCGGTTTTTTGTTTAACGGTAAGCATGTTCGGCACCCACCTAGCACAAATTTTCTGTAGCCAAGTTCTCTGATGATGGCCTTAACGCCGGTTTTTCCAATATCTATTGCGGCACGCTCTTCGCTTGTGATGTGGCGGTCATACCGAATCAGCGCATCAACCTTGTCGTTCGTCTCCGTCGTCACTGCTGTGGCTGGTCGGCCACTGCGGTTCCTGCCACCATCGTTCTTTTCACCGCTCTTAAAACGACAGACCCAGCGTCTGAGCTAATATCTATGGCATCCTCACCACACACGCCTCTCAGACATCTATGAATCGGAATGGAACCTTCCGCAGTAAAAACTTCTATCACCAACTTCTGCTTAGTGCCTACGTCCACAACATCCCCAAATGTGTTGAACGCACGTGACTGGAGCACTGATGATCCTGGTGGATCTGGACAGAGCCGATATCCAATGGGTACGGCAAGAAAATCTACCCAGCACCACATTCAAAATACAAGAAATAGGAGACATTACTTTCACGCCAACCCATCGTATATGGATGATGGATTAGCTTGTGTGTAATGTCCTGGTCTTGACTATTATGCTCCGGTTTCTGATAAATGCCTTTATACTCTTTATTGGGTTGTCACTGGTTGATGAACCACTGCCCTTTAAATTTGGATTTGCGTCCATTGCTCTGTCCTGTGTGCAAAGCATATACTTTAATTATTCAAAAGTTCCAGTTCTGAACAACATTTGGGAAAGCAACCATATCTCATAAGGCGTCTGAATTTTGCAACAGCTGCCTTTTAAGAACGTAAATTTATTCTGATCTACAGGGTCCACTTGAGATAGAAATTACACTGCTTGTAAAGACAAACTGGTAATTCACTGTGCGACTATACAGGCGGCAGCATAGGGGCTTTCCTAGACGTGATGTTGACTGCTGCATCGATCTTCACTTACACAGCAATGTGTAACCGATTACTGTGTAAAGGCGACACACATCTTCAATAGTTTATGAGAACTGCTGCAAATAACCACTTTCTGCCTTCAGAGGAGCCACACAATATATGAACAAATTGTGCAACCTTTCTGCAGTTCCGTCTCAGTAACTGAAACAGTCAGGCCTACTGATGCCATTTGTTATTCTTTTCTGGACAGCTTCAGTGCTGTAAGGGGATATTCTTTACAACGTTTCCTTTCAAGGTCCTCCACAGATAAAAATAAAAGTAACTACGAGTAGAGGATCTAGGAGGGCAGATTCTTTTGCTGATAGATCTGTTCTTAAACGCCTCACATAGGTACTTGTCAGCAGTATGTTCTGTGGCATTTCTTACATACTCATAGTGTCATTTTTCAGCTATTAATTCGTTAAAGAAATGACCGAGTGTGTATGATATGAATCCACAATTTGCTGAAAAAATATCTGGTCCTTGATTACCCGTTCCTTCAGGGCTGTGGAGTCGGAGTCGGAAGGAATTTTAGGTGAAGTCGGAGTCGGAACGGATTTTTACCGACTCCGACTCCAACCTCAGTCTAAAATCGTAACTAGATACTCCAAATCCAGAGCCCTGATAGCTACAGTAACCATTAGACTTAGACTTAAATATAGGTTATAAGTCAAAAAAGTAGCCTGATGATTCACATGGTGGCGATGAAATGTCTTATAGGCTTACCATTATTAATACATATTAAGCTTTTATGAAGGAGTCGGAGTTTTAAAAATCGAGGAGTCGGAGTCGGAAGTTTTAAAAATCGAAAAGTCGGAGTCGGAGCTTTTTCGTACCGACTCCACAGCCCTGCATTCCTTACAGATCCCCGCCCCTGCATTTATATTATGTAATGTCATCAGTAGTTCTCCCCTCTGTGTTTGTGAATTTTGTGTACTGATGTGACCACAAACGTAGAACCATACCCAGCTTGATATAAACAGCATCTATAGATACACAGCAGCACTTTGCACATTTTGCAGCAACCACGTGCAAAACTGAATTCTTGCTGCATAATCTGGCTGTTAAGCTCATGCACAACCATTACTTGGCACGCGGTGGCGCATTTGGTTGAGGCACTGTACTAGAATCGGGCAGGTCGAGGGTTCGATTCCCGATTATGTTACTGGAATTTTTCATTGGCATAATCCTTCCGGCCGCACTATGGCCCTGGGGTCGACTCAGCCTCTAACAGAAATGAGTGCCAAGAATATTTCCTGGGGGTAAAGGCGACCGTTGCTTAGGGCTGACAAACCTACCACCTGCATGTGCCGATTGTCTTGAAATCTCGGAACCTCAACCTCCTGGAGCCCTCAGGGTCTGTCCAGACCTGTAATGGGATTGCTTTACTTTGCTTTTACAACCATTACTTAATTTGGGCAAAGTTTAGTCTTGTGGCTGTGAATACAGATGCCAACAAAATATGCTTCTTATTGCATGTGTCTTAATGACGTGCATGGACTGATCTGTAACCATACGTGAAGGTCTTGCACATTTCCTTCGCTAAACACATTCCTCTTGGATTGTCTCGTTTAATTATAAAATCAAACCACGAATCATAACTTTTTCACAACCTTTGTGGGAACTCATTGCTGTGGGCATTTGTGATGGAAACTCCAAACGCAATTTCTGCAAGTGTCCTTTATTATAACGTATTTGACTATGAAACCCCAATGTTGAATCATATAAAGCAGAGTTTCCCAAGCTCCTTTTTTTCTTTCTTTCCCTCTTCCTCATGGACCCCTTTTGGCTTCGAAAAATAACCACGGATCCTCACATCCTTGCTGAAGTAAATACAGAGTGTCTGGATGATAGGCATCCAAAATTAAAAAATTTATATCTTATTACTCATTTTAGATAGCGACGAATACAGACCAGTAGCATACGTAACAACGCATTGCACCATTTGACCTTGTAGCAGGGCAGCCTGAGTTCCAATCCAAGGACTGCCATTCTCAGATGAAAATGGAGTGATTTCGTATCATTCTATGTAATAACTACTTTTATAGGAAGAAAGAAGTTATGGGCAGCTTCTTAAGGATGGAATTCTTTAATTTTATGCTGAGCGGCTGGACAAAAGCTGGGGATACAGGTGTGGTACTGCGTGTGTTATGCGCAGTTAAGTTTCCAGAAAGTCGCGAACTTACGCTTCTTTACTTCTAGTGCCCATAAACTTTCCGATGCGAGGGTCCTCAGCTTCCCACACAAAGGCAAAATTATAAAGAACGAAATGACGGTCAGACCCCAGGTTGGATACCTTCCCAACAACATGATTCAGCTTCGCGCTGTGTTGGCCACCAGTTTTATAACGCGAACACTCGGTGTTTTGGTTTCAACAAGAAAAGGCATAAATACAGTTTCGGAACTTAAGTTGATAAATTACACACTTTCGGACTTTTAAAATGGCGACATAATAGTCTTAGAAAACGGAGTGATGGCGAACTAAATTAATTAACTACACAATTATTTTTTTTTGCGTGTAATGCAGCATAATCACAACCCATACTTCATGTTTCGGCAGTAGCAATATATATGTGTGTGTGCAGGTGCATCAGCACGCGACTTAACACACGAATTTGACTGTGTGCGCTCAAACATCGTGCTGTATCCTACAATTCGGAAATACATATATCGGACTAATATCAAGGTTTAGGTGTGATTGTTGGAGTCCGATGTTCACGCGCCTTGATTAATACGGAGCGCATAAAATTCCCTGAGTGAAGCTGATTTCTACCACAAACAGTTAGCTGGCGGTCTCATTATCCACCTATAACAATCAACCAACTTGTATTAATATCATGTCATAGGACAGTTACCTACCGGCGCCTAACGGAATATGAATGTTAGTGGTTGTTAGTGTGGATGTGCGGTTACAACCTTAGTTAAAATGACTGTCGCTCGCTTAGTGGGTACAGGGCGTTTCTTAATTAGGTGTTCTAACAGTCACGTGAAATACACACATCGCCAATTAAGGAAGTTCCGCGATTATTTTTAACAAAAAATTATTGTTTTAGTTACAAAAAACAGGTGAACTTCAAACTAGCTATTACAAAAATGTATCCACGGATCCCCTGGGAACTGGTCGCGGATCCCTTGGGATCCGCAGGGTACCGTTTGGGAAACACTCATATAAACATTGTAAGAATAACAGAATTCGGGCCTTAAAACAAAGAATGTCACACTGAAATGTGACACCGTTTTACTTTTTACATGTGAAGATTTTTTAGATCTGCCATCTTATTTTTTTAAGATATTCACCTGTTGGTATGCTCTGTCTGTCTGTAACTGTGTACCGGTTTGCATTAATAGACACCTCGTGCTGGAACAAGCCTTCAGGTCCAGCAGCCTGCAACAACAAATGACTGTTACTATGCAAACTCAATGTTTCATATAATGGTAAACCGATCCCTGTTCAAGTTAAGAATATGTGGCGGTATACCTCCACTCCCCCATATGCCATCTTTATATCTTTTTTACTTTGCCTTTAGCTCAGCGTTTCTTAACCTATGTACTGAAACTCAAATTTGGGTCGTGGATCTATTCTGAATAGATCACGAAAAAATAGTTTGTATTATTATTTTACAACATATAAGCCTATGCATATCCTTATTTCACTAGATCATAATAATGTCACATTTGTTATACCAATTCATGATTTTTATTGAACGCCTCTCTTTATTTATGATGCCTGGGGTCACACGACAAAGCCACTGGCCTAAGGTGTGTCACGTCTCAAAAAGGCTGAGAAACGCTGCTTTAGATGGAGATGGTAAGAATCCTTGAAATTTTGGCAGTACAACTTTCAGAGATTATTCTTTTATTGCCGGGCACCTGACCATAAAGCAGACAATATTTTTGCTGTGTGACAACCAGTGATGCTACCTACTCTGTAGTGGGCAGCCTGATACTCAAAATACTTCATGTACTTTCATATTCTACAAAATGGAAACCCAGAAACAGGATCCACATTAGCAATGAACTGCTGTTAAAGCAATACTGCTTGAAGATGACATGCCTAATGCAGTTTCTGCTCTGTGACATGTTAAGCCCTTAATCAAAGCAGGTGGAATTAGCAGAAGCTTACCTGACCGGCCAGGTTGAAGTATGCATGGTTTGCAATGTTTATGGGTGTTGGTTTTGTTGTAGTGGCTTTCACACTGAAGATCAGCTCGTTGTCAGATGTGAGCTGATATGTCACCTGAGTGAGGACTGTTCCTGGGAATCCTTCCTCACCGTCCACACTGACATAACTCAGCGTGAGCTTCTTATTGTACAAGTATGGCTCCCACACAACCTTACAGAGAGAGAAGAGTTTTGTTTAATGATGTTTCGGTTGGTAAGATCACACAGCATTGGTGTTAGATGAATGAAATATTAACGAGGAACACTGGTGAAATGGTATAGGGGAAAACGAAAGTACTCGGAGAAAACCGTGACTTGTCTTGAAGATATACACGTACATGGAAGGGTAATATTAAAACAGTTCTTACAGAAATAGATTGGTAGGTTGTGGGCTGGATTCATTTGACTCAGGATAGGAACCACATCTTGTAAACATGGTAATAAGCATCCAGCTTGCATGAAATGCCGGAAATTTGACTAGCGGCTAACATGTTAGCTTCTTAAGAAGAATTCTACTCAGCGGAGTTAGGTATGAGTGTAAATGTGCATGTGTAAATGTAATAGTATAATCATCATTTAACAGTTCGCAGTACGTTGTCTATAGGCCTATAGAAACAAAACTTAAAGGAAAATAGGTAGTGAATGTTGTGGGGAATTTCTGCACTGTCTAAGGAACTGTTAGTTTCTCAAGAAGGACTCTGCTGCATGGGTTTAGTTAGATATACCAACATCTTGAACTCCTTAGGTTGACATAATCATGTGATACCATTGTCTCATACGGAAGTGAAGTTATTCCCATTTGTACCCATAATCTTGTCATCGAGTCCCCATTGATCCTACAGCAAAGACAGGAGAGTGGAATTTGATAATGTCATCAGTAAGTACAAACTTTGAACCTGGTTTGAATCAGCTTCCAGTCACAGTACATACCTTATCAAAGCCTCTCAGTCCACCGTGCAGTTGATTTGAGCCTTCATTTTGTGTCAAATTGTACTGAATCCCATTGAGAATGAATTTTGCGCCTCCAATTCTGTTTGCCACTCGTCCAAGAACAGCACCAAAGTAGGGGTCATTCTTCTGAAGGAAGCCTGAAGAAAATAAACAGCTTATTACAGAATTCTCTTCAGTAATTAGGCATGTCACAATTGTGCTATAAATGAATGCTTTGGGTATCGCCTTTGTCTCAAGCTTTAAGGTCTACTGCAGAATGTGGTACAAGAACACAGATTATTATGTGTGTATAGATGGAGGCACGAAGCGCACGAAATATCAGTTGTCAGTGATAAGCCGCATGAATTGTGAGAGGAAGTTCACGTGGTTATAGGGATTTTGACATGGGTGATGCGTCACTGTTGAGGGGAAAACTTTCGCTACAATCCGTGCTGGCGGCGTATGTATTTCGTGAACAGGTCGACGTTCTCCGCCTTGCATTTTGCTGGGAACATGTGCATGGTGAGGTATGGAATATAACACCCCTTCCGACGGTATGGATTCAGAGACCCCTTCACATGGCGCCAAGTGCTTTCTATGATGTCAGTATGGGCGCCAGTAATGTAATTATGAAACCGATAGTATCGTTCACACCTTGATGAGTAAATCCCAGTTCCGGTATGCCATGGCACAATGCCCAGCCGTCACTTATGAGCGTGGTACCGGGCTCGATCCAAGCGTTGATCAAAGCCATCAAAGTTTCAGCGGTGAAGTCTGGTAGGGGAACGAGAAAGTGCTTGACGGAGTCCCGTTCGACACGGCCACAAACCCACCCTTCTTTCATGGAGCGTCCCCTACCATACTCTCGTCGACGTCGACGATTCTGTTCCGGCCGCCAATCCTCTGGTGCCGTACCTACAAACAGACCAACAAGGTCTCCTTGCAGAATTGGGTCCGGTCGGCAATAGCGTGGAGACTGAATTGATGCTCCAGATTTATGACATGCCCTGGTGGCGTCGTAAGATGCCATCCGTCAGAAGCATTACCTCAACTAAAGTAAGGCCGTTATGCTAGTGGTGGGAAGAGCATGCGGACACGTATTTGATCCTAGGACAGCCCAGTCTATATCCCGTTCTTGCGTCAACGGTCGGCGTAACGTTGCACCTCACGCCCAGACTTCTGGCAGAAGTCGCAGGAAAGGACACCCACGGCCTTAAGGAATTGTAGCACCTTCAAAGTGCCGCAGAAAAGGTACCCAGGAACATTTTGATGAAACAGCGTCCCGGACGATTCGCGCGATACAATCAGATGAGGCGAGCACGAAAAATATCTGTAGAATATCATGGTGGTTACTGTCTATCACAATGATAATGTGATCGGCCATGAGGTTAACAATAACGGAGCAGAAGTGAGCGAGGTGTCTGTTCCTGTAATGAAGCAGGATATGACACCTACGTCTTTTGTGAAGACGAACACAGATTGAAAATGAAATACGAAACGTTTGAGCTTCTACAGGCATACGAACACAGGCAATACACACTGCTCTAGTACAAATACACTATCAAAATTCTAACTTCCTTAACCAAGGCCCATTTGCAATGGATCGGGAGGGGAATAAGCGCATCCCTAAAGGGAGGGATGTGACCCGGGTAGACACGAGCGTCCACATCAGAAAGGAGGCGAAACGGAGAGTACGGGGTTTGAGCCACTAATGGACAACAGCAGAAATGATGGCTGTACCACATTAAGCAGTAATTACTGTGGAAACTTCGAATATTACAGAAATTACTACAGATGCAGTCAAACTCCATTAACAGCATATAGACCTACCCATGATTTTGAAATTCTGATAAGGAACAGTGATCCTTAAGAGACTTACGCTTTAACAAAGAGTTATTACCAAAACTGACAGAGTCGGTGAAAAAAAAAGTCAGCTCTCCGATCCTGAAATGAGATTGAGTAATGTGCTTTTATGTAGTTGAACGGGGCAGACGGGATTAACATCCCTGAAAAGTTAGAGCCATCCTGGCTGTTTATTATATTCCCATTCAATTTGTGAGTACAATTACGCCGATGGAGTACGTCGATTGATTCACGGATTATTGAATAACAGAACATTATGTCGAAATCATTGTGAGCATTGGACGTAACCATGTGGTCTTCACGCAGCATATGTTTGTAGCCGTAAACCGGTAGGAGTAAAAAAGACTAGTAACATACACTTCATAACAAACCAGAAGAGCAAAAAGACCTTATCCAGAGTGGTAAAAGTAAAATTGTCCACATGCTTACCATTAAAGCATATGTGGGAGTTAAGGTATGCCTGTTCTCATTTTTAGTCTCAATACTAGGTGTGGCTCTGTGACAGAATGCAGAACAAGTTCACACTATAGAGGCAGATAATCAAGCACGGAAATTAGACAATCAAGCACGGAAATTTGAAAGCCTTTAACTGTGATATTTAAGTTCTCGTGGAATTTTTGATGACAATTTAAGTCTTCTGGGGCATGAATCTCTGACGTTTGGCTAATAATTACTAATGCTATAGAGGCGCTAGTTACCTCCATCTTGAGACAGCGAAATATTCGTACCTACTTTCCAATAGGCAATGCCCCATATCCCAGAAGACCTGAATCGTGAGGAATAACAGAAAGACTCAAGATTACAATCACGGAGAAATTTGGTAAATGCTTGCTACTACTCAGTTCAGAATCTCGTCTTCACTTCTCCTATCTAAAAACGTAAAGAATAAACTATCAGAAAGCACCGTTTGTTTCAATGAGTGTGACATTTGGTCTGTCGCGTTAAGGGAAGCACACAAATTATGAACGTTTCTTAGCATGATGCTGAGGTGAATATTAGGGACCGATAAAGACGGGATGGGGTAAACTGCATGATGAGGAACTTCATTACCCCTACCCTACACAAAATATTATTATAGTGATCAAATCTTGGAGTTGAGTTGTGTGGGGTATGTGGGGCACATGGGTTTTTGTGATATGCATACAAGGTTTTGGTTGGAAAACCGGACAACTTGAAAGAACTTGTAATGGATGGATAATATTTATATGTGTGTTGGGTGGATGGATGTGGGCCGAATTAATTTGGCTGAGGATAAGGACAAGTGACAGACTCTCCTGAATGCAACTACGACCCCAGATTCCCATACAAAGAGGGTGTGTTCCTCAGTATATAGAAGATTATTAGCGTCTGTATAATTACTTTCTCCATCGAGTTATTCGCTCACTTACGGCTGGGTCACGTCTGATACCACGAATTGTTCCAATCATACTTTTTTATTTATTGGGCAGTCGATACAACGTCGCTAAATAAACTACGAACGTAACTAAGTAGGAGTACAAACCTTCCAAATTGTCGAACCCAAGGACGACGTCCCGAATCTCCCCGCATATATCGGGCACCTTTATGGCCGTTATCCTGCCCCCATATGTAATGATCTCTGCTGTCACACCGTTGGCATTGGAAAACGTGTATCTCTTGATCGTTTGGTTACCCAGAATTCCATATTCATCCTCAACCACAGTCACATCATCCACTCTCCAGCCCTGCACATTCAGTGCCACGCTGACGCAGGAAAAAACTGCGAATAAACACCGTAGGAACATCTGGTGTCTGATACACTGCCGTTCGGGTGTCCTTTTACGAGTACGCGTAGTTTCACTTAGCCTTGAAGTTGGGGAAAGTTGTGCATTGTACCGAGACAGCAGACTTCAGGCGGAAGTTCATTTACACGTACTTCAAAATGTCATGCCTTATCAGAAAACAGAATTTTCGAAAGCAGATACAGGCACAGGCTAACAAGTCGGTAAATTCACAGTTTACATAGTCTATTTCACCGGCCTTCATGTTTCTTTGTTGCGGACTTCATATGACATAATATGAATGGTTGTAGATTTATGCACCCCGAGAATGCACCCCTCTGCTTTTCATTTGTTCCTATGGGCAAATTAGTTGTGAATTGTCGGAACGACTCGCTTGCATAAAAATGCGTGTGAGCCGTAGAGGCACAGACTCATCCCCACGCGTTGCTGGTGTACCCATGTCCCTGTAGACGGCAGGGAGAGGCGGTGTATGTTGTAACACAGGCGGGGTACGCGATGTGTGTGTCACGTCATTAATTGACTCGGAACACCTTTCGCTTTCTTGTTGCTGATGTAGCTCGTTACCTATTCCTACATATGGCAGGAAAAAGCTGTGTACATACATACATACATACATACATACATACATACATACATACATACATACATACATACATACATACATACATACGTACGTACGTACGTACATACACACACACACATACACACATACATACATACATACATACATACATACATACATACATACATACATACATACGTACATACACGCACACACATACACACACACATACATACATACATACATACATACATACATGCATGCATACATACATACACACACACACATATACATACATACATACATACATACATACATACATACATACATACATACATACATACATACATACATACATACATACATACATACATACATTTTCACATTTCATAAGTCCACGATTTCTACAAATTGACATCAAACTGGTCACAAAAGACATAGACAACACAACACACAAATTATAACAAGAAAATATGATAATACTATTGGACTACTCACACAAAGGAACATTGTAAATTGGTTATTTACTGTATTTTTCAAGAATTCAGCAACTGTATAAAATGAATTAGTCATGAGATATGTAAGCAAGTTATTTTTAAAACGAACTCTATCATTTCTAAGACTTTGAATAGTAAGGTACCTGAGAGGAGTATGGCCACCTCAAGAAAAACTGATTTTTTTTTCACATTGAAATCGCAAGAAAAGTCAGGAGCTAACATGGTTGTCGCTTAGAGGTATCATTTGTCTGCATAAACGAAAAACGCCATTGATGAAATCCCATTGGATGTGAAGACGTAAGAGTTTTCCTAAAAGTCTGCAATTGGCCATATTATCAGCACCCCTGAGCCAAGCAGTGCTGATAAAGTTTCCAGTCAACAGCGCTTTAGGTCATGTGTACAACTTGATCTTTTACTGAGGAGATTTATGGCAGTGTAAGAAAACAAAGTTCAAATTGTGCTTTGGCTGTATTATTTAAGAAATAGAAATTTAAAATTAAACCAAAATACAATGCAGACTGAAGAAAAATAAATCAGAAAACAAAAGAAAATTACTGTTCACAAAAGGGACAAAGGAATTCTTCATCATCTGTAGCCCTCAATCCAACGCAGATTTCGTGGACGTACGTTTTACAGAATACACAAGCCCACATGTCTTGCACTTCATCCCGCTGACAGATAAAACAGAACCAGTTTTCTTCAGACTTCTTTGGAGGGCGGTTCGTTCCTTTCTTTCGCTCGCAAGAACGAGTGGCACTTTTCTTGTCATCCCCTGTTAATGGCTCTTTTACATTAAAAATGTTTGTTTTTAATACTATCACCCAGTTATTTAATGACACTCTTTTTCTTGTTTCGTCAGCAATTTCCGTGGAGTTGACAGGATGCTTTCAAATGAGTTTGGTGTTAAGACCTGTAAACGTTGTGGAGTTTCTTGTGAAGGTGCAATGATAACATTCCTATCCGGATCAGCACTATCTTCTTTACCAGAAGAGAGCATATCAGGATTCATTTTGGTTGGCGCAACTGTGCCAGAAGTATCAGGCAAAGGAGAAGCCTTCCGAGTCTTATTCTTCTTCTGTGACACAGGAGCAGGGGCTGGTGTCTCTGTCAATGTCACAACGTTGGAGACTTCAGCGTCTTCTTTGTGTGTTACAAGACTGGGAGCAAATGCTTCGTCGGGAATAATCGAGGGGTTGAAGGGATAGATGCCACTGACACGGAATCCTGCTTTAATTTTGGCAGGTGTGGCTGCTTTATGCCATGCGTCAGTAAAAATCTTGCCAAATCGCTACTGGGTGGGGGTGCGATCTGTGCTATGGTTATAAAACAGCAGAGCCTTTTCATCCCAGTAATGCTCAAATGCGCTAAGGGCAATATGGCCAAGGTATGGCTGTGTTACCCTCCCAGGCCATGTCTATTTTTGAACGAATATTAAATTGCACAAACAACCATTTACAACAGTTTCTCTTGCAGCAATATAAACTGAAATAAATGTGCTTTTCAGTGGTGTGCGTGCAATTTATAAAAGATGCGTGTTTGAAATCACTAAAATAAATGAAACATACCACGCTGATATTACATCAGCCGCTTCCACGGACGACAGTTTCCTTTTGGCGACGATGTGGATTGCTGGGACACTTTCAGATGGAATTTGTTGTCACAACCATCCACTATGCATCCTTCCAGAGGTGCAACATATGCCATCTGTCGTCACACTCATCACATCAGTCCGCAATGGCCTTTTGGCCATAGTACCCTCACTGGCTATACTCCCCTCAAGTACTGTACTAGGCAAACTATTAAATAACGTTATATCAGAGCGTACAAGGAGTATTACGGGTGAGATACTAATGATCCATGCTTTCAGGCATTGCAGAAAGATGCGGTAAGGACATCAACCTATAAACAGAAACGGTGACTGGATTCGGAAACACGTATTGCGACGCTGTATAAGAGGTTTTGATATCTGATGAAGTGATTTGATGTCCTGAATTAAAAGCAATGTTTTGCGGTACGTAAGATAATTCCTTATAGCACAGATAATCTGCCTTATATTATACCAGCCATACACGATCATCCGTGCACGGAGCTGTATCACGAATTTTGATTTCAGGCTTCCGCCGCGATTTTGATTAGATCTGCGCTCCTCTGGGATATTACGCGGAGTCATGTGGTAATTGTTTACCTACGTTTCGGGACAACGTATCGGTCCCATCTTTAAGGGCAGTGTTGGGGGTTCTGTGCGTGGATGGTGGTGCTATGCATCCATGCCTCCGTGACAACATGGCCGCTTGGAAATATTTTTTGCGGGAATTATGGAAGACAAACTGATACTCTACACTTGTTGTGCCACTTATTGAAATTCTAGGGCGTGTATGGGGGAGGTTATGATATAACACCATTCTGTTGTGTTACTCAATAAGGGGTTGGTCTTATGTTACGTGTGAGAAACAGATGAAGTGAATCCTACGGTCTTGCGAAGTGTTGACGTTGTTAAACACTGGAACAATGGAATATTAAACAACCATTCCATAGTGGCAAACCAACCACAGTGACACCAAGCGATCATCGTGCATGTGAGAGTTT
Source organism: Coptotermes formosanus (assembly GCA_013340265.1). Classification (NCBI taxonomy): domain Eukaryota; kingdom Metazoa; phylum Arthropoda; class Insecta; order Blattodea; family Rhinotermitidae; genus Coptotermes; species Coptotermes formosanus. Next base: position 5,853,732 of record BLKM01000655.1, read on the forward strand.
AAGTTTTTAAATAGGGGTCGTCGGTCAAGTCCTAACTGGCAACAGCATGAGGGAAGAGGATGGGAATACCAGCCGGTTTAGCGACCCAAAAAGGCTGTAGTGTCGCCATCATCACGGAACATGGTGAGATCGCTATTTTACACTAGTTCCGACAGTTTTTCTCCTCAAATTTGAAAAGGCAGGATTTTTCTTCGTGTTCGAGACACTTTAGAGGTGGGCGTGTGAGCATGCTTGAGTCTGTGTTGAGGCATGGTTGCCGGGGTGCTGGATGTAAACCTCACTAAATACAGCCTTGTTTTCTGTTTTAGTTGAATTTATATCTAAATTGATGAGACCGGTGCTTGTATTCAAAAATCCCCGCTATTTTTATTGACCTCGGGTTGCAACCTCAAGTTACCATGTGCTTTTAAAACAGTAGGTCTCATAAACTTATTTTTCTGAGTTATTTATTCAGTTATTTTTTACAGCGTTGGTAGCATCACATGATTCGTAGGATAATTATAGACGATAATCAAGGTGGATGTGACAAGAATATCTCATATTGTATGTTATATCTGGATATAGCTTGAAGGACTGGGATAAATCAGCAAAAAAAAAACTGCAATCAGGATGTCTGGTATAGTTGAGGGGCTTGGGCCATGTACCTCCTGCAGTAAAACATTGTGACCTGACTAAGCATACAGAATGAATCCCATGATACTGTGGCCAGTTTTTCCAGTCTCCTGTGACGTTAATGAGAGTAATACAGGATATGGCTGAAATGGTAATTAACATGGGAATGTAGTCAAAGAAAACATGTGATAGTGCCACCTATGCCACATATACTGCCCCAGGATTTAACCAGTGCATGTGTGGTGAGAATCCAGCAAGTAAACCCCTACTGTCATGCTGTAGCTCACATGATTAGTCACCGATTTGTTACAACATAAAGTCTGTGTGGGATTTTTGGTGAACAAAATAAAAAAAACAAAGTGGGACTGGGAAGTTTTTAACCCCTTTGTTTTTAACATACCAATTGTCATTCCACCAATGCTCCATGCCCATCTATCATTTGAGGCCATAGGACCACCGGATTCTGTCACTCACCACTCATAAAACCAAAAAATAAATCCCTATGCTATGGTGTAAATTGTAAATGATGGATAGATGACTTCTCATCCCGTGTATATCTGTGTTAGAATTTTTATTGCCTGTTGGTGTAAACTGTGTAAAGTTAAATTTTAAATTCATCACCCTGACAACAGTTGGTTGCATTGTTGTCATTTACTTGTAACTACAAATTTGATAATTATTATGTGTAATTCATGTGCAAGTCTTCTCAATTTTTCAGTATATAATTAATCTGAAGAAACACCAAAGCATCTTTCCTAGAAGTATATAACCACTGTATTCCTATTTCAGAGTCTGACACATTTCATTTTCAGTTTCACGTACAATTTAGTACTGAAGTTTTGAATTATCTGGAAAACCGGACTCTCATAGAGAATGGAAACTAAATAGAGGCGATTAATGTTTCAGAAGTATTGAGTGCAATGGAAGGGGTAAACCACATGTTGAATCTTACAAATTTAGTGTTAACTATTAAACTTACATAAAATGTTACTACATTTTAGTACTACAGTGTCTGTCTTAAATTTTCAGCTTGGACAAGGAACTCCGATTCTCTGAGACTGTCCAATGTATCAGTTACAGCACCAACTGAGGATAAAGAAATTAATATAAAACTAACTAGAAATGAGGATCTATTCAGATTTTCTTAATTCCTGTGTAGGCCTAATATTCAGTACTTCCTGTTACTGGTCCCATGTCTACTGAAGCACAACTGCCACTGTGACAAAATATAGACTATTTGATAATTAAACCTTCGAGGGATGGCTATATTTAACTGACGGGGGCAAGTTTCAGAGTTCTGAAGTTTTTGTAAAATTCTTATGAAATGATCATAACCTTCCATCAGATACTAATGGAAGGCTCATTTTTATTTTTATTAACCTAACATGTTTTGAACCAATTCAGTCATTCTCCAGGGTTCCATAAATTAGACAACTATCAAGGAGTTTTACAGCATGTGGATGGCAACCACTAATTGACTTTATTTGAATATACAAATCGAGATCAAAACACATGCATGTATTACTGGTACGTATTATGATGAGAATTAAAAGTGTCAGTCAAAATATTCAGTTCAAATATTCTGTAGCTGTTGTTTACCTTCCATTGTTTATACGTAAGTACATTATGTGTGTATGGTGTTATTTGACTGAACTTACGTACTGTCACTTTTGATTAGGTGTCCACTCTTTTTGACTTGCTGTTTATTCCTCCCTTATCTAATTTGATCAACTCGTGTGTTGCCAGAATGCTCGTTCAGGCATGATTGCAAAGCAGTTGCCAAGATTAACTGGTAGCCTTGTCATGTCTGTCCATCTGTCTGTCTGCACAGAAGAGTGCAGCAGGCACTAGACACAGTTCCATCTAAATCCGTACATGTGATTCTTATTAAGATTTCTCGACACATTCAAATTTTCAATAAAATCAAACAGAAATTACAGGCACTATGTGAAGACCTATGTAGACTTACATGATTTGTCTTTATAATGGAGACACTTGTGTGTGAGGTACAAGCTGACACGGAACATAAAGTTCATCATCTAAAATAACAACTGAGGCAGATTTTGTTCTCTGTGAGGTATGAGCTGAGACTGAAGAAACAACTGATGATCTGAACATAACAATCAAGCATGATGGAACCCACTTACAGGGACTATAACACAAATATTTCAGAAACATTTATGCCCTGCAGACACTTCCTAACTTGTTTTATAATATTCCCATGTTCTGAGAATATAACCTTTTGTTATGTGTATAAGTAACGTACATATATATTTGATTGTTGCACAAATTTTGTTCTTTGCCGTTGGTAGTCTGCTTGATCTTTACATTGAAAAAACCCATTAGTCTGTCTTAATGCTTTTCTGTACAGATGTCTTTATCAACTTGGATGTGATGTTTTGTTGACTGAAGGTCTAGTGTGCATGCATGCATGTGAATGTGGGGGGGGGTGGGGGCTGAATGTGCCATCTGCACACACATGTGGAGGAGGCAGGGGTTGAAGGAGGAGGAATGTCATTTTCATGTGTAGAATTATTATTGTTGTCATCATCATCATAGCTGCTGCCACTACCACCACCACCCATGTCATTCATATAACAGATGTTATTTGACCTGCAGATCTTACTGGGAATTCCAACTCACTAAAATAAGGGATAATCCCATATATACACACTGATAAATAGTGTGAAAGTAACACACACACAGTACTGTCCTGACTTAACATTTCTCAGTTTAAGATATTCCTACACTTTAGTTTAATTGTTTGTGGTCCCATCCAAAACCCCATAGAAATGTGTAATTTTAGGTTTTTCCCACATTTAAGACACAAAAATTCGGTCCCTACCCCAACTTTGAGTGTTAGTTTGTGGTTCACATTCACAACTTCAGAGATTGGGTTGCATAAATAACACTATCATAACATACAATGGAAGTGGGGTAGTAAACTTGATTGCCAACTACCATAGCAGTGTGCTATCAAGTATCAAGAGGTTGTGTGTGTGTGTGTGTGTGAGAGAGAGAGAGAGAGAGAGAGAGAGAGAGACATTAGTCAAAAAACCCATGACAGGCAGTGGCAAATCCTGATCTGGAGGTCAGGTCTAGCAGAAGGATGCACAGTGCGGCATGGTATTTTTCAAGTAGATGTGGCCTCCAGATTAGGATTTGCCACGTGTGACAGGAGACATGTGCACATAAGAACATTTCAAACTCAACACTGTTATTGGATGATCATAAATCATGGATGTGAGGTACCTTAAGACTGGTTATCGTACACTTTGCTGACAGGAGAATGGACTATAAAATGCATTGTGCAGTGCACCCCAACTTTAATTTATTTTTCAAGCTTCTTCTGTCATGTCCCATAAAATAAATATAAAAATATAAATATAAAATGGATCAAAGCAAAGCATAATTAGGTTTAAGTCTGTAGTGAATACAGTGGTTTTGTAACCACACTAGTAGTTTTGTGTTCAACTTTGACACAACCCCATACAAGCCTGTCATGATTTAAAGTACAGGTTGCTTTACCCTGGAGACAAATTGTAAATTTGGGCCCTTTTGTACTTGTAACACATGTTTTTCCCTGCAGGGTGACTGACCATGTCTCACAACCAATAAAAGCAGGCACAATTATTTACTGTATGGACAGTAATAGTCAGGGTTTTAGGAAGTACATGAGCTGGCTTCAGTTTAATTGAATGGCAGGTACTACATTCATAAAAGTCACGTAGATACTGTATTACACACCTGCAGTAGCAGTAGAGTTGGTGTTTGGGAAGGTCCATTAGGAAAACCATTAACAGATGTACATATTTTATATACTTACAACTCACTTGCATTTCTTCTATCATTTATTCCTCCTTCACAGATTTAATTACATTTTCTTCCCCCAAATACCTCTTTTTATTTTAACCAGAACACTTCAGCTGTGTCTGACCATTTATGACTATGTAAAGTTGATAACAAAAGCTTATTTTTATTGCTATTCTTTTCATATCAGACATGCACAGCTCTCATTTTGTGAAATGATTAAGACACAAAATTAACAGTCATGCAAGGAAACATACCATCTAGAACACTGACAACTGTTCTTACAGTACCACTAACTATTCAATACACCAAACTGATAAATCACTCTATGTATGTATGTCTGGCCTGGGTTTAGTATGCTGTCTGGAAAGTTCATCTGTGGAACAGGAGGAAACAAAGAACATTAATTTGTAGTGTATCAGTTGGCAATAATCTGATCACTTCCTAAGAGTTAAAAAAATAAAAATGTTGTTAGATCTGAATACAAAAGCAAGGAAAAAGTTATGTTCAAAATGACAATTGGGGATGCCAATTTACAAAAAACGGATGATGATAATAACAAATACTTTATTATTGATGTGCTGGCAAAACACCCACAAGGCAAAACATGGACACAGCACAGGAAACAAGAAAAAATACATCCAATAACAAACCACGAACAAAAACATATAGAATCAAATAATAAGAACAAATCACATCTGGTATACTTGTTAAAGTAAAAACATTACAAAAAATAACTTGTTCTTGACTAGCATACTGTTAGTTTGATAACTCAATTTTTATTTATTAACATGCTGAGTCAAAGCCAAGTGGCCAGTAATAGGAACAGCACAAAATATGAACACAAATAGCAAAGGACAATAAACAGGACATGTATGAAACAGACACAAACAGAAGAATACTTGAATAATTCATCAGAACAGCTTACAGTAAAAAATTAAAAGTAATATAAAATCTGAGTGCAAAAGTTTGTTGTCTGAAGGTATCAAGATCACTACAAACTGAATTTGTTGCACTGGCACATGGGGCAGATGGACAAGTTTTAAAGGATGGACTAGCATGAAACAAAGAAAAATCTCAGGTATTCTGTGTGGGACTTGAAAACCAATGATGCCTATGGAAGGTGGACAAGATTTAGAACATTAATAACAAAAATTTAATCAAGCTGATGCATTCTCTCACGTAAAGTGCATAAATTAAGAAGCAGAAGAGCATAGCATAACTATAGCCATTACTGTCTAAGGGAAGACAATTTATTGTACCGAAGACATACAAACGTCCGCTGAATGTGTTCAAGTTTTTTAGCATCAGTAGTTATTTGAATTCCATACTGCAGATGCATACCCTTAATTTAGCTCTAACAAGAAAAAAATATAAAATCCCTAAACTATCAAAAGTCTAAAATAAAAAATTAATATTATGAATGAGACCCAAATGCTTAATAATTTGAGAAAAAATATAAGCAACATGACACTGAAGGTATAATTAGAATCAATTAAAAGTCCCAGGTCTTTAGTACAGTCTGTATGAGTAATATAAGAGTACCCTAGTTTGTATTTAAAGAAAAAAGTGTTAGTTTTTCTGGAGAAGGTAGAGGCTTGAGCGTTACAAACACTCGGAGTCACAAAATTTGTAGTACACCAACCTTGTATGGAATCAATGTCTAATTGTACCTGAGTACAATCATCAAATGAATTAACAGCATGAAAATTTTTATATCATTAATGAAAAGAAGACATTGGTGAACATTATTACACTGCATATGTCATCAATAAATATATTAAAAAGAAGAGGGCCTATGAGAAGCACTGCGGAACACCAGAAAGAACTCTAAAAGTCAGTGAAAGAACAGAAATACGAAGATCTAGCAGTTTGCTACAGAACCAACTAACACAAGCATTCACACAACCAAAAGAACTAAGTTTACGCAAAAGGTATGTGACACTGGCGACTGTTTGCCAGCTGACATGGTGTAATATTCCAGAAAACTTGACTCATCATATGCACAAGGTTATTAATTCCATTTGGAACTAGGAACCATTGCTACATCAGTGGAAGGACTCTGTTTACAAAAAAAAAGGTAGTCAAATTGGAGGTAATGATTATCACTTGCATAAGTAGTGACACAGACAGTGTAACTTACATGATTTACAGCATCAGGAAAGTTCTGTGTCTCCAAACAAAATGCACCTTGTTTCATGTAATATGCTCCTTTTTTCCCAGCTGTCAATTTGTTTCCTGAACTTGGGTCAGGCAGAAAATTTGCTGTGTAGAACTGTACTCCAGGCTGATCAGAATACACCTCCATGAATCGTCCTGACGGAGGATGCGTTGCCCTAGGATGTTAGAATTTTATTTCACTCTTAAAGCCACAGACAGAAAATTAAGATATGTTAACAAGCATATAATGCTTGCAGTATAAGAATCATACGATTCAGGAATGAAACTAGAAACATACAGTGAAACCCTGTTATGAAAATCTTGAAAATTCCAAGAAAATCCTACTTCTTAAGCAGGAAATTTCTTAAAAGGGTAATGTTAATGAAATGGGAGAATTTTGGTGCTTTTTTATCCTGACTTGTTAGGCCGGAAATTTTCTTAACCAGGTTTTTCTTAAGCAAATTTCACTGTAATTAAACATTAGCTGTTTGCCACATCCAAAATTAATATATTTCCTCATGGCCTTGAAATTAAAGTCTTGACAATGTATACAAGATATAGTTAACCGTTCACAGACATTTCTATTGAAGGTAAGAAGTAATGCTTAAAACTGTTCGGCATATCTCTGATGCTATAAGGTTATTACTTCATGTCAGACTACCAAAAATATAACTACTACATAAATCTAATTATCAGTGAATTTCTTAAAATTTGTTTGACCAGTATAAAAGACAAATTATGTCAAATATCAAATAACTGACTTCTACTTTTGAAGATCAAATGCTAAACTGGGTAAAAGCCATACTTTTATAGCATCTGATATGCTTAAAATTACTGTAGGAACATTCACCTTATCTGACCCTATTTTCTTTGACAGCAGGCAGGTCGGCACTATTGAGCTAATCCAATCTGTTGCAAGTCAGGGTCCACACATTTTATTTTAATGTACTGCAGTTAATGCATATTATGTTTTATTCACTATATTCAAAGAAGGTGCTGAAAATGTTTTCCATATGCTAGCACACATCACATGTAACAAACACACTGCTCTTTACACATCATGGATTTATAAATGAAGTGTGTTGATGGGAAGTGCTAAGTAACAACTGTAAGATAAAGTAATGTTCCTATATAATTACAGAAAATGACTGCAAGTACAAAGTTACTGAATATAAAATTCATAAGGCAACAGTTTTCCCTTACATTAAAAATTATCATCAGCAAGACCAAAAACTAAATAAGGAATACAAAAAAAACTCATATCATTCTGTATTAGTGGCAATGGTCAGGGGTATAGCTATTACTGACAACAAACCCATGAACAATTACGTGTCGCTTAAAGGCAGAGTACGGCCAACTTCTAAAATGTTGCTACAACACTTCTGCTGTGTAATTTAAAGAACTGACTTTATTCTAGAGTTAAGCCTCCTTAAACTTCAAAAAAAGGAACAAAAAAAAGCCCTATATAAAAAGGTTATGTTTCATGGACATATCAAGACTGTCACTCAAAAAGTACTTTGTGCAGTATTTGCATATGAATTGTATGTCACAGAGTGTGTATTACAGCAGGAAGATTGTCAAATGCCTATCCTTAACATTTAAATCACATGGTATCAGTTACATCAGATGATATCACCTGTCTTTTCAAGGTCTCATGTTTCCAAGTTCTATGATAAGGAAATGTGATTTACGTGCAAAGCAGTTAACACAGAAACAAATTAAATTGCTAAAGCAGTGAAATATGAAATAAGTGAAGGTTTTATGTTTGTCTTATTCATAAAACTGGTCTATTCATTCAACAGCTTCCATGTGGTTTACACTGCTACCAAGTAAACACACAAGAGACCAGTACATGGCATGCTGTGCCATTCACCAGTATGTTTTACAGACTAAGATATGGTCTCATAGGACAATAAAAGTTAAGATCTACAAAATTTTTTCATTAGAACATTTTGTTGGTTATTGAAGGATGCCACTTAACAATTTATAATATGTGGGAAACAGAGAATTTCCAAAGAATATTTTTTGCTCATTGATAACAGCCCTCCTCGTTGGTGTCTCCACCTTAACTTGGTGAGGAGGTTTGAGTATGCCAGTGATCCTGAGAGCTATGCCAGCGGTAGCTTAGCTACTGGCAGGGCCTCCCTTGCTGGACAGGTTGAAGGGTAGGCACCAGACGAAGACAGGCCCAAAACTGATGCCGGAAGCAGCGTCATCAGTAGCAACTTGAAGCACAGAGCAAATGATATTCAAGATGGTTCAAGTTCGTATAGCAACAGGCGTGATCAGAGTGGCTTGAATGGCTGTTGTACTGCGATGTGGAAAGCAAATGGAAAAACTACCACATTATTACTTTCCTGGACTGTCTCTTCCACAAACAGAGATACCATATATTGCGAGATGCTTCCTCTGGGGACAAAACAATCCAGATGTAAACTACTCTCCCAGTCGGATCTCTGGGGGGGCAGTGTCTCTAGAGGAAGTGTCACACAGCAGGCATTACGACAGGAAGGAGGGCAAGGAGCAGATTCACAGCTATAAAATTGGAACGTGGAATATAAGGACCTTGAAGCAAGGAGGCAAATTGGAAAATTTGAAAAAGGAAATGAAGAAGAATGAGGTGTCTGTTCTAGGTGTCAATGAAGTGTGGTGGAACGGACAAGGTGAAATAAGAAGTGGTGATTATACAATGCATTATTCCGGAGGTGAACAGTCTGAAAGGGGCGTAGCAATAGTGGTGCATAAAAGTACAGTGAGAAGTGTTGTTAAGAAGATTGTTTGTAATGACAGAATAATTGCTATTAAGTTAAAGGCAGAACCGGTAAATGTTTTGATTATGCAAGTGTACATGCCAACATTGGAGTATGAAGATGATGAAGTGGAAAAGTTGTATGATACAACTGAAGAAATTCTTGAGGAAGATGGAAAAGGTGGCACAAACAACATCATACTGGGGGACTGGAATAGCACTGTTGGAGATAAAGCATATCGGAACATTGTTGAATCACATGGACTAGGAAGAAGGAATCACAGGGGTCAAATGCTAATTGATTTTTGTGAAAGAAATGGACTGATTGTCACAAACACGTAGTTTGAGCAGCCAAAAAGAAGACTCTACACATGGAAGGCACCCGGAGATTGGAACCGACATCAGTTGGATTACATCCTTGTGAAGCATCGATTCAGAAACAGTGTAAAGGACGTGCAGACTGCCTGGGGCAGATACTGACTCTGACCACAACTTACTGGTTGCCAAGTTCCGCACCATGTTAAGAAAATTATAAGATTCCAAAAGAGAAGACCTAGATGGGATTTGGATAAGTTATATGCTCAAAGACAAAGGGTGCAGGACACTCTAGAAGAGAAACTCGGTTCATTTGAATGTGAAAGAGAGAATGCTGAGGTGCAGTGGAAGAATATAAAGGAATGTGTGTTAAATACTATGAGTGATTTGGTAGGGAAAGTCGAGAAGAGAGCAAGAAAACTATGGATTACACAGGAAATGATCAGTCAAATGGATGAATGACGGAAATGGAAGAATGTTAACACTGAAGAAGGCAGGAGAAACTATAGGAGAATGAGGAACGAATTGAAAAGAGCCACAGAAAATTCCAAAAAGGAATATCTGGAGAACGTATGTAAAGAGATTATGGAATTTCAAAGAACAGGATGTTATGATTTGATGTACATGAAGACAAAAGAACTAGATTGGAAGGAGACCCAAGGGATTCAAAATATTGGCATCGAAGACCCTCACGGGAATAGAATAATAGATCAGAATCAAGTGCTGAAAATTTGGGAGAATTATATAACAGAACTATAAGATCGACCTAATCGACCAGAATCCCTGGAAATTGAACTGGAAGAAGAAGTAGATATAGATGAGAAAGGCCCATATATTTTACAAAGTGAGGTGGAAAAAGCTATCAAGGAAATGAGGAATGGAAAGGCTACAGGAGACGATGATGTACCTGGAGATGTGCTCAAGTTATTGGGAGAAGGTGGGCTGAAAGTACTGACAGAACTAATCAACACCATATATGAAACTGGAGAGTAGCCCAAGGAATTCACAGAAGTTACAATGATTGCCTTAAAGAAGAAGCCACAAGCTACAAAATGCAGCGACTATCACACAATCAGCCTCATTGCGCATACAGCAAGGATAATAGCAAAGGATACTTAGAAGAAGGATTGAAAGGAAAATTGAGGAAGTACTTGGAGAAGATCAGTTCGGCTTTAGAAGAGGAAAAGGGACTGGAGATGCAATTGGGATGATGAGAATAATATTAGAATGAACTTTGGAGATATATGAAGAACTATGTGTTTGCTTCATAGAGTGGCAGAAGGCATTTGACTGTGTAAATTGGACCAAATTAATGCAGATCCTAAAGGGAACTGGCATTGATTGGCGTGAAAGAAGACTGATAAGCAAATTGTACATGGATCAGAGAGTTAAAGTACAACTAGACCGAGGGGAGACAAGGAATATGAAGATTGGAAGAGGAGTTAGACAAGGATGCTGTCTGTCACTAATTCTGTTCAATTTGTACAGCGGGTGCCTTACCAAGGAAGCTTTGAATGGGTCTGGAGACTTCAACATTAGAGGGCAAATTATTCAAACTGTGAAATATGCAGAAGATCTTTTGTTAATGGCTAAGGAAGGAAAGGTGCTACAGGGCATGATAAATAAACTAATTGAAATTGGAAGATGCTATGGTATGGAAATGAATGTGGAAAAAACAAAAGTCATGAGAATTTCAAGACAAACATCCCCAGTAACAATTATGATAGACCAAAAACAACTGGAGAATGTAGAATGTTTTAAATATTTGGGTAGTACGTTAACAAACGACGGAAGGTGTACTTGTGAAATTAAAGCTTGGATTGCCATGTCAAAAGCTGCATTTAACAAGAAGAATACTCTTTTTACCAGCACACTGGATTTAAATTTGAGGAAGAAACTAGTAAAATGCTACATTTGGAGTATAGCTTTGTATGGTGCTGAAACTTGGATGCTTCGGGTAGCAGATTAGAAGCATCTGGAAAGTTTTGAAATGTGGTGCTGGAGAAGGATGGAGAAGATCAGTTGGACCGATCATGTGAAAAATGAAGAGGTGTTACTTACAGTTGCTTACAGCAGAGAAATATCCTACATGAAATACGAAAACGGAAGGCTAACTGGATTGGCCACGTACTGTGTAGAAACTGCCTTCTACAACAGGTTATTGAAGTAAAGATGAAGGGAGAGATGGAAGTGACAAGAAGAGGCAGAAGACATAAGAAGCTACAGATCTTCCAGTAGATGTCATAAAATATGTCCGTAGGAATACTAGGTAACAGCTTGTACCCGTAGAATGAATCTGTGATGCACAACTGCATGCATGTCAATATCAGCATGCACTGCACATTGAAACAAACTTATCAGGACTTGTTCAGGCATGGGGATGATGGACTCTTGCACTGAGAAGACCGTTGCTTAATTTCCATGGGACATACCCATTAATCAATGTTACATCACCTGTGATAAACTTGGAAAGGAACTGTGGGTCTCTTTGAAGTTTTTCATGAAGGTTCCAGCACATACTGAAATGATTCTGTTTCTGCTCATCATTTAGCAGTGGGGCATGAATTTTATGGCAATCCTCAGCTCTTGGGTCACAGTGTTTTTGATATGTTCAAGTGAGATTCCCAATTCATTAGAGAACTTATGGACAGTGACGTATCTGTTTTGATGGACAAATTCCTTAATTAGTGACATACATCTCTATGACTTGTTCATCAACAGACATGCTGAACTTTCAGCATAACTCGCCAGATGTCACTCCACTTTTGAACTTTGGTAACCAACAAAATGCTTGAGTTCTGCTCACAATTTCCTCTCTAAAAGAAAGTTCAAACATCTCCATGGTTTCGGTAGCAGTTTTGCCCAGTTTGAGACATGCACATGTTCTTCTTTAAAATCTGGCCTTTTCTGAAGGAGTGCAACACAGTCACACTTCACAGGCCATTGCTTTACAGTAATGCCTATGGAACTTTTATATCAACAGAAAATGACTACCTCCACATCCTGGATGAGATCTGTACTAACTACACTAATGTCAACAGGTACAGAGGGAGATAATATGATTATTATGAATGTTGAAATGAGACAAATTTAAAAGGACATGACAGGAGCCTATTTAAAGGTACTATTCCTGAATTTACTGGAAAAAAAAAGATTAAACCCCTGGTTAGGACAGCTCATAACATTTTATTTTTTAAAGGATTAGCTGAAGTGGGAATACATGAAATGCATGGCCCACAAATATGCTGTGTTTGGCAGAAATCTGTACTTGGAAACAGTTCTTCACCTCACCTGGCCACGAAGATGAGACCTCCATGGATGCAATGGTTGATGCAGTAGTTGTGGTCAATGCCCCCTGTTGCACTCAGAACATGATCAAGTGCTCTTGGAACTTGAAGGTCCATGTTTGTACCTGCAAGGCACTTCAATTCACCTGCATGGAGATGTGCAAATATAATGCTTATAGCATGAAGGTCTGGTACAATGACCTTGTTTTTAAGTAACATATTTTGGGCATATTTTCATTCTAAAACTCGCCTTTAAATATTTGAGATTATAAAAGGACATGAGGTCAGAGTCTGATACTATGAACTTATGATGTGAAGGATATAATATAGAATATGACTACTGCAAAGATCATGCGTTATCTTTTTATGTTACTGATATATGACAAGGGAGGGAGACAGAGATTTCCCTCTCCCCCTCTAAAAATCCTTTAAAATATCAAAAACTTTCTTGTAGTGAAGTCAACAAAAATGGGCATAAAAATGTATGTACTTTGACAAGTTTTGTGATTTTTACAACTTTTTTTTATATGAAGAAAGGATGCTAGTATAACATACCATTGTACACCCCCATAGAAAACGTGCACAATTTGCCTGCCATAATGGTAAACGTAAATTTGATCCTGTGCTCATTAAGTACCATGGCATTAGGGAATAAGGAAGAGTGGAGGCATTCTTAATCTTGGCACTAGATGGAGGCAAGTGGTCAACTTCATTCCCTGGTCACTAAATCCCTGAGGAAAGAGCACCCATTGCCCACCACATAGGAGAGAGAGGGGGGTGGCTCCCCGAGTCAGTCACGAAGCTTTAGAGAAGAGATAGATTTTCTTGCACTTCCCAGGAATTGAAACCAAGATTCCTCAGTCATTCAGCCCATAACCTGTTCATTACAGACTAATGACTGAGCTTCCTAGCTCCACTTCCCTGTCTGAACCTTTTACAGCCTAGCAGTAACTTTACATACCACCAGGTTTACCAACCACAAATTCTACGTGGTGTCCACATTGTGTTTATGTGTTTTGTATAGATCTCAGAACAAACAGCAACTTTTGCCTTATAAAACATTAAGAGATTGGTTTTTATAACCAAAGTGGAGAGCATTTACAGTGCAGTATGCACCAAGTCCTTATATAAAACAGATATGCTTCATCTTTAAAGGGTTAATATAAATCTTACCCTCATTCTTGAATTTACCTTGAACTTTTGACCAACTCAGCGTTTTATTTCCATTCTTGAAAGAATTCCAGAAGAGTGTGAGCTCTTCATACATGGGCATGGTGGTGGTGGTGGCGGCGGCAGTGGTGGGGGGGCATGGAGATAGTAGTGAAACAAAACTCCTGTACTGTATATTGCAATGTTCCCTGATTAATTTGGCCACAGAACTTTTTCACACTCAAAATATTTTTCTGGAACCCATAATGCAATTCTTATATATGAAGCTAAAAAACTATACCACAAATATATAAGGATAATCATATCATATTAAACAAGGATAAGATATCAATGTATTATGTAACGGCACATATTTAGAAACAAACATCACATCTCGTGTATATGATAAATGAGGCCTGGAAACTAATAAGCATCATATTTCTGATTTTCGATGTGAAAAATGGTTTTCTTTTTTATTAAAAAATTCTTTTTATGTTTGTCTCAATACTGTGATGCACATGCAATCCCAACAGTGCAGTGCAGTACTGACTAGTGACATAATTATCCCTGCTCCTTGAACTTGCTGTTCGGGTAGTATCAGAGCAAAAACTGATTGTTGGAACTGGACATTACTGACATCAGAGTGCATATCCATATTAATGCACTTTCACTGCATGATTGTGGAGTGTGATATGAAGTACTGGAATGAAGAAGACTACACTGACAACAGTTATGGACTGTAACACTGGAAAAACTATAAAAACAGGCAAACGTCCTGAAAATGAAGAAGAAAACTTATAAGACAAGTGTTCTTATTTGGAACCCACCTGTAGGAATACTCTCATGATCCACGTCAGTGAATCTGTCAGCATTGATGCACATAGTATGTTCCAAAACTCCAGTCCTACCTTTATTCTGTAACAAGCATCAGCATTTTAACAATAAATTATGGGAATAGATTATAATTTCCACTTTAAAATTCTTCACTCTAAGAAATGATACTATTACACCATCAAACACCGCTCGTTACTTGCAAGAAAATTTTAAATTATCTCCAGCAACACGTTTTGACTTCTAAAAAGTCATCGTCAGGCTAACTATGCTAAAACACAAAAATGCAAATTTCAAAATTTGTGTAAAATACAATATATCATGTCAGTAGTGGACTCAGATCTCATTCCTCACATCAATATTTATAGGACAAAATGTTTTTTCTTGATCCTTGTAATTAGCTGCATAGAGAATTATATTTAAAAATATAGTAAGTTCAAATGGTATACATATTTATCTTCATTGTTATTTTTTTCAATATAGTGTGTAGGAATATTTGATTGATGTTTTAAGTCAGTAAAATGTTTGTAGTTGTGCCCATTGATATTCTTGAACTGGTATCCCATTTGTGTATTACAGAATCACTTCCATGTATTCTAGTATTATATATGAATATTCTTTAATGGAATATTTCATGGTATCACATTGAATGGGATTCTTGTTTTCATTGTGTTGTTCTTACATACACACACTGTCAATGTTGGGAAGAGTATCTTCCCACACACTATCAATGTTGGGAAGATACTCTTCCCAACATTGATAGTGCCCTGTGTCCAATTTTTGAAACAGAAAAGTTCAATAATTTTCCACGAGTTGCTTCTTATATATGAACAACTGCCTCCGTATTTTCGAACTGTTCTCATTAGTTTAAAAGACACTGAGTGTGATGGAAAGATGGACAGACACTGTGAATTCTCCGAGTTATGGGTTATGCCATATTCTAGCAATGACATTAATTCAGGTTACCCTTAACAGTGGCTTCCTACTGTGCAGAAAACAGATCCCATGGCACTTTTGTGGTTTTCTCTGAATGATGGGTTCCTACTGCATGGCAAAAACAAAAACACTGTCTGGGTTGTCCTCACACAGTGGATTTTCCCTGTATCACAGCAATAGCTATTTTCTGGATTCTGCCTAAGCAATGAGTTCATGCCATAGAGTAAAGAATGGGGTTTTCCATTATCGTATGAATCAAATTAATTTAAGTTCCCCCAAGCAACACATGAATTTTGTTTTTTGGGCACCCAGTACCAAATTTTCATCATCTGAAGCTCTACATTTGATAGATATGACCGATATTTTGATACTGTCCACCATCTCATGCAAAAAATCCAGTCTCATAGTACACATGTCTCTGCCTTCAGTTGGAAATGGGGGAGGGAGAACATGCTCCCCTTCCTCCTTCATCCTGAAGATGGACACAGATCCATTCTCTGAACTTTGTGGGTTTTCTTAATCAGAGATGATGGGCAATGTCCAAAATGTCAGTCACATCTATTACAATACACCATCACAAAAATCCTTCAAGTTGAATTTAAATTTGGTCGTCGTCGTCGTCGTGGTGGTGGTGGTGGTGGTGGTGGTGGTGGTGGTGGTGGCGGCGGCGGCGGCGGCGGCGGCGGCGGTGGTGGTGGTGTTGGTGGTAAAATCAGTTTCTGAAGAACATCAACTTACATGTCCAGCCAAATTGAAGTAAGAGTGGTTTGTGAGGTTGACTGGTGTGGGTTTTGTAGATGTGGCACTCATAACCAAAACAAGCTCATTATTTGAAGACAGCTGGTATGCAGCCTGTACCAACACGTGCCCTGGGTAACCCTCCTCTCCGCACTTGCTGAGGTATGAGAACACCACTTTATTACCATCGACATGTGCCTCCCACAAAGCCTGGAATCATGTACACGACTCAGTATTCTGCAGTGATTCCATTACTGCTCGACACCTCTTGGGTATAAATCAGTGTTGAATCCTGGTCTAGAAGTAAAGTCATTCATAAATGCAACTACATAGCCTGGAAGTACTAACAGGACCTCTTGTGCATGTGTGACAGTAGAGCTGTGCCATGTTTGGTGAACTGGTAAATCTACCTGCTTCCCTGACCCAGCACATATGAAAATTGTTATATAACGCTGCATCTGATTCCAAGCAAAATTTCAGAACATTTATTGAGTGATGAAGAAATGTTTGTTCTGTGTTCCTCCAGTTTAGCAGTCTAGCAGCACAGTATTTAGCTGGACTAAAGAATCTGTCCCTGTCCAGACTATGATTCATAAGGCTTGAACTGACCGGGACAGAATCCAAAGTCTGGGTTGTATAGGGCCAGTGTAGTTTCTTCAGACAGTTTCTCAAATGGATGTAAAATACAGACTGGCTGCCAGATACACTGTATCACGAAGGCACTTAAAATTATACAGCTGCCTCAAATTTATTTTAATATTAATATATATCAAACCCTGATATAGTGCCACCCTCACACAGCACCCATGAAAGTCTGTGGACATAAATTACCTGTTATACGGTATTTCAGTTGACCACTCCCTCCATATACTGCCATAAATTGTGGTGAACAACCAGTGGCACTCTACTCGAGTTTGGCAATATACACATTCATGCAATAATACCTCACCAGTCTATACCTCATAAATTTGAATGTAGCTTAATTTGGCTTCGACACGAAGGCAGTATAAATTCTTAACACTACTTTACGTTACCCTGACACTGGAAAATTATGTTGGCACAAATCATAAAATCAAGTATTTTGGTTTGCCTCCCAATAGGAAAATCTCCAGAACTTCCTTTGGAAATTCTGGATATTGACTTGGAATAAGTGATAAGTCCTTCTCTGCATTGTCATTTAATTCTAGGTATTCTGTCAGCATGATTATCATGTGCTTTCACCTCATTAATCTTGGTGCCACATGTGAACTATACTTCTACCCATGCAGTCTGAACTAGGAAGATTTTACTTTTTATGTGGGTCTACGTATGGCATATTTGTACCTTTCAGGCACTTAAGGGCACAAACACTGAGTTACCTGAGAACAGGGCTGATGCAGTCCGAGGGGAAGGTGTTCAACTGCACTTCGCCCACAGTGTATCTGTGTGTTTCGTATGCTTCTCAGAACAAACAGCAGTTACATATACTGTATCTCTGTACAACATTAACCAATCTGTCTTTTAATGGAGAGTGTAAGTGTTCAGTGCAAGATATGAATTTAACTTTTATAAATCTTTTAATGAAACCATGTGCTTCAAATAGCTAAAAAAACATTTAAAATGTCAGATTTTGAATGTCTTGTTTCATGAAAGTGAAGAACTGCTTATACACACATACACATACAGTTAAAAAACAGGGTGGCTGTATGTCATATCACTGGATACTGCTAGAAAATTAGTACTGCATTAATTTATGAGGAAACTGGAAGGAAAGAATATTTCCATATACATACATATTCCTTTGAATGAAACCACTGAGCTACATGATAACAGAGAGTGTTTCTATAGTAGAAACAAGCATGAAGCCAAGGAAATTAAAAATTCCAGTCATCATGTAATCTGACAGACGGCCTCTCAGCAGTAGTTAGTAACTGACAATCAATCCTTTCACTTCCAACTTTTACTTTCGCATGTTTCTGTAGGCTGTCTCATATGACTGCCTTCAATACATCCCTCTTTAAATTGCTCTGAAAATATCTGCAACCTAGAACCAGTGTCACAGAATATAAGCTGGAAGGTAGTGGCACTACCTGTTCAAACTGACATACCAAAGATGCATGCTTTACCTGGAACACTGCTAACAATATTTCTCATTCCCTCAAATCACCTAGCTCAAAGGGACTAAAATAATATGGATGTGGAAGGGTCAGCTGTTTTGTCTCCACAATATTTATCTTACAAAAAATTCTCAACTGATTTCAAACCTTCCTTAGCGTAAAATATATAGATAACACGACTGCTCTCTGCGCCTTTTTACCCTTTACAGAAACAAAACAAAGAACAGTATGGCAACTAAGACTACTGGGCTAACCTTATCAAAACCTTTTGTCCCACCATGAAGATGGTATGTTCCTCTGTTACGAGTTACATTATATTCATGACTGCCGATACTGAATGTACCTTTGCCAATCCTGTTGGCAACTCTTCCCACAACACATCCAAAGTACGGGTTGTTTGGTCCTAGATATTCTGTAACAAAATAATAGAAACCAGAAACCGTTGAAATGCCAACAGAGAGACCTCACAAAATCCTCACTTCCGTCCAAAGAAGAGCTGTATCATCTTTTGTTAAAAATTATGTTCTATTTTTGACCCCCCTCCCCAGGATCCCTTTGTCCCATTGCCAGAGTTTCCACAATGCCACTAAACTACTGATTCCTTAATCATAGTGAGACATTATTGTACACAAGTGGTAAAGTTATTAAGGAATGTTAGTTGTTCAGTACTGCAGTGCCAGAAAGAGTGCACCAGTCACAGCTCACCCTCCACCAAGACACCATTCTGTATTGTTTGGTTGTCAGTGCTGTGAAAGGCCTTCTTCATGTCAGTTGGTTTTATGACAGAGGCATCAGGACATAAGGATTCTGAATCCAAGAGTAATGGGTTTCACAGCAAAAATATCATAAAGACAAAGTATAGTGCAGTATGATATTGACACACTCTCCAACCTACAACAAAAACAACATGGAACATTATAAAGAAAGAGACAGGAAGAGTACATTCAGTGGAACAGGTTCCCACCTTACTTGTAAATGATGAAATATTCAAGGATCCAAGAAATGTGGCCAGTGCCTTCAATAATTTCTTGGTTTACAAATTGATAACCACCTGAATTGGAAGAATCATTAAGTTATGAAATGAGAACAGTCCTCACAACTTATTAAAATGTATTATAAAACACTTTGGAAAAAGGCTACATGTTTCGGTCATTAATTGACCATCATCAGGCCTATATACAAGAAGTAAAGAATAAGTAGTTATAGCCTTTCAGATCGCATGAGGCAAATTACAGTATATAGGTCAGAATTCAGACCTTTTGGTACAATGTCATAGTGTAAAAGTCCATATATAAAAAATACATTAAAATAATAAAAATACAGTATAAGTAATAGGTTGGAGCCAGCACTTGGTAGATTTATACCATAGTATACCTTGATTTATAGTCTAGTTATAATTAAGAAATACTGATCTTGGAGAAATGGAGTATTCATCGATTGTATTTGTTTGTTTTTGTGTGGAGTTCCGAGCCGGTGTTGGAGTTCCTTGGCAGTATATTCAGTTGTTGTGAATTATGCGTGGATGTTTAACGAGGGAGGGTGGCATGGCAGTCTCAATAGGTAGTTGTGGATTGAGTGGATATTTATGGTGTAAGTTCCAGCTGCATAAGTTGTGCTCTTGTATATTGGTAACAGACCGGTGGTGGCTTCGTACTATTGATAAGTTTCGTGGTTGATGGTATCGATGTCGGGTAGACCAATAGTTCTTGTGGAACAGGTTATTCTTATTCCATTTTCAGGTTTGTTGGATATTTTAAGAGCTGTACTGTAGCAGGTGGGGTGTCCATGCTGCGTACTGGTTATGGTGAGACTCACCATAACCACTACGCAGCACGGACACCACATGAATGACCTTGACAGCACACCATTTGAACCCTGCCTTCTGGAAACAGAACGAATGGAAACTTAGGGAAATTCCTTAAGATTTTGGAACAGAAAATGTATTAAATGGGTAAAAAAATTGTTTCATCATGAAATTTGTTACTTCTTAGGTGGGAAATTTTCTTATGCAGGAATGTATTAAAGGGCAACCTGTAATGTTAATCAAATGGGAGAATTTTGGTGCTTTTTTATCCTGACTTCTTAGGCAGGAAATTTTCTTAACCGGGTTTTTCTTAAGCAAGTTTCACTGTATAAGGAATAGGCACCATCTTCACAGACCAAATGCCAACCTAGCTCGTTTCCCAAAAAGCATATTTTATGCTAACATCAGAATTTTCAACAGTTTACCACACAGTCAGACAGTCCCTAACACACTCCTGTTAACCTAGATTTCAGGCTTCTGCTGCGATTTTGATTAGATCTGCGCTCTTCTGGGATCTTACGTGACGCTGTGTGGTAATTGTTTACCAATGTTTCAGGACATGTCAGTCCCATCTCTAAGGGTCAAAAGCCCAAGAAGAAAAGAAAGCTGGAAACTGGAACCACAGTGTATGGGAGGGAAATTGAGAGCGGTGATTGGTAATCAGTGTCGACAGCCAATAGGGTAGAACAAGCGTGAGGGAGGGGTGGAGCTTGTTTTGGTTTTCTCTCCTTATTTTCTCCCCTCTTCTCCTTTTTTATTTTTATATGTTGTATATTATTCCTACTTTTTATTTTTATTTTAATCAGTTATTTTCACATTTTCCTGCCTTATTCTTACTTTATTCCATACAGGTTTTCCCATCAGTCTACCTTAGTGCTCTGGTTAGTGTTCTCGGCTCCCCAGAGCTCCTGACTTTGTCTCTCTTCCCTATCAGGTTTTGTTTTCTCCTATTCATTCATCCATTTATTTTCATTTTTCAGAAAATTTTATTTTTATTTTGTTTTTATTTTATTTTTACTTATTTATCTATTGTTTGTTCCTTGCTATTATTTTATTCCATAAATATATTTTTTCTTTCTTTTCCCATCAGTCTCACGTCAATGCACTTGTATGCACCAATCATCTAGTATTTGGTATGTATCTTACTGCCTTGAGGCTGGTTTCTCAATACCCCAAAGCTCCTAAACATTGACTCTGCTTCTCTCTCATGCTAGTTCTTTTCTATGGGCTGTCGTCACTGATTACCAGTCACCACTCTCACTTTCCCTCTTATACACTGTGGTTTGGGTTTCCAGCTTGCTTTTCTTCTTGGACTTTCGACCATTGAAGATAGGACTGGCACAATGTCCCAAAACATCAGTAAACAATTACCACATGATGCCATGTAAGATCCCAGAAGAGCACTCCTTACACTCTGTAGCTGAATATTTTATGTGTAAAGATGATCTATAATACTGTTTTGTAAAATGCTTATAGTATTTTACACTATAAAGTTATGCATTTGGTATATTTATGACTTCTTCCACCACTTACTGGTATTGCCTTTGTAACACACTTATGGATCCACAGAATGCATGTGTATATATATATATATATGTACATGTATGTATTATAAGCTGGGGAGCATCTGTACATACAAAAACTTCCTAAAACAAGAAGGTTAGAAATTAACAGCCTGGAACTGTGATACTGTTGTCCAGATTACTCTTGTACAATACTTCCTTTAACTTCAGAACCATCGTCAGTTCTGACAATCCGTATGTCACAGCATGGCACAGCACAGCATTCTTGGTTGTATTTTGGAGGTCTGGAGACCAGTTATCTATCATGACTGAGGTTTCATGTGGTATCCCAGTACCTCCAGGCAAATGCTTGCAGCACTGTGTCTTAACGTAGACTGCAATTACTTCCATTTACATAACTGCCAGCTCATGATTCATGACTGTGTGGTAATTTCTCATTCTGTACTATATAAACCGTTAAGGTCACAAAGCAGGAAAAATAGTTACATAACAAGCTCTACAGTTGGAGCTAACTTTCGAAAATACTGTACAATACAAGGAGAATCTGCTTAATGTTTTTAGATGTTTCCTCGACTTTAGAGCTTAAGGCAAATAAGGGCATATCAGATGACCTGGACAGCATTACTGTGGAAGACACCTGTTCCACACAGGATGATAATTTTAAACAAACCATCCCATAATATGAACACAACCATTTACCTTCCACATTGTCAAAACCCAAGACAATATCTTCAACATTTCCAGTCCTGTCAGGAACATGTAGACTAGTGATGGTTGCTCCATAGTTGATGATCTCTACACTCATCCCATTTTGATTGGACAAAGTGAAACGTCTAACTGTTTCCATTTTCCCTGCTTCATTTTTGAAGGTTCCAAACGTATCTTCAACCAGTCTGACATCTGAGGAGTTTGAACAGTAATTGGTTTGCTTTGAGGAGACAGCCGCATGACACCTGTGGGGGAACTGTTGACAGAAATGTATGACCAGTTGTAAAGTTGGAAGTGACAGTAAGTGAAAGTGTTAATATACCATGGTATTTTTTAAATATAAGAAACTTCTTTCTGTAACTCACATTTTAACCTTCCTGTGAAATAACAGAAAATGAAACAGGTTCTGCTAAATGTGCCTGATGCATAACGTCTTCTTTAATATTGTTTGTAATTTGTACAGACTTTATAAGTATGTTAAGAGATGACAAAATTATATAAAATGTGTACTTCTCAACATCTTTTTCCTCTTATTCAATTCTCTTGTGTCACTAAATCCTAACAAAAGAGCACACCAGCTCTTACATAGTAAGACAACTGAACTTGCTTACATTCCACAGATCCCATACAGTACAATAATGTATAACATGTCACAGCATGAACATAATTCAGTAAATACAAATATGATATGCGCGGTTTGTACAGCCATTTATGCTAATTTTCTACACATATCAGTGGATACAGACCAAGAATCAAGCAAAGTATTTGCACCAAAAATGACTTAACATGCACACTACTTACTAAGCTTTTGGACAAAAAAATTTGTCTCCTGAGTAGAGGGAATGTACTGAGAGATAACATGTCTAATGCTCAGGGAAGGACTGGACTGCTAGCTGTTTAGCCACTAAAATCAAGGCAATGTCTGTACAATGAAGAACTGAATCTGCCATCATGCTAAAATGGAAGGAAGAAAATCTAGAAAAGAGGAATACTGAAGATGAAATTACAGAAGATACAGAAGATGATCTCAGACAAGTGAAGAGATCTCACAAGGAACTAGAAGGAGCTACAATGCAGAGGGAAGGCAACAGTATTTCAATGCCAAATGTAAGTGAAGTAATTACAATAGCAGTGAATGGAAAGAGTGAAGATGATAGTGAAGACCATCAATGCAACAGTAGCATTAATTCTGTCCAATTAACCCAGGAACCTAAACCAGCACTAAACAATAATCTTATATCTCATGCTCACTTGGTGAACCCCTCACTATTAGGAGATTCAAATAACCAGTTGCATACACCAGAAGTTGAACTAGTAAGAAACAGAACATCGCAGCCTACTAAGAAACCACCAAATACTAAAACGAAGGATTTTTTATGGTAACTAATAAATCACACCTAATGGATAATGCTTCTAATGTAAACCAAGATCGATCATTTAACAGTAACTTGGCCAGCAATAATAATAATAAAGACAGTTTAATAATACATCATCAAAATATTACAGGAGTAAGTAATAAAGTAGATGAACTCCCCAACTTATGGCCAATGAGATTTCCACATATTCTTTGTTATTCTGAACATCACCTTAAGGATACTGAGACTGCTTGCATATCCATCAACTACTGTCAACTTGGTTCCTATTACTGTCGGAAACTTGTAAAAATGGTGGAGTTCACATATTCGTGCATGATTCTCTCCTGTATACACCCATTAACCTAAACAAATTTTGTACGGATCAAGAAATTGAAGGCTGTGCAATCAAACTGCATCAGTATCCTAATATTTGCATCCTGACCATATACAGATCTCCATCTGGCAATTTCACTCACTTTTTAAATTCTCTTGAATTCGTACTTAGTCAACAACATAACAGTTCAATGAACCTAATAATCTGTGGTGATATAAATATTAACTATAATGATAATAATAGGAACAAAATACAATTAAACTCTCTTTGGGATACACATAACCTTCAGAGCATTGTAGATTTCCCAACAAGAATTAGTGCCCACTCATCAACAACTACTGACAATATACTTACAAACAAATCAAAGAATATAAACTTTACTATCGAACCCCATTTGAATGGCCTTTCTGATCATGATGCTTAGATACTTACTTTACATAATAAAACAACTCACAATTTACCTGTTTGTTCATATACCAAAAGACCAATAAACGTTTCAACTATATCTGAATTTAAATTGCATCTTTGTTATGAAACTTGGGAAAATGTATTTTCTGACAATCGTGTAAATAAAATCTTCAGTAACCTCCTAAACACATATTTAAGAATATTTTATCATTGTTTTCCCCTAAAACAATTCCATCAAAATCACAATAACAAAAACTCGATAACGACCAGAATTAAAATATCAAGCCAACATAAAAAAGACTTGTTTTTACTTTGTAGAAGATCCAATAATCCTATCTTAAGCAACCACTACAAGAAATACTGTAGAGTTTTATCAGAGGTAACACAGGCAGCTAAAAGACTACACTACAACAGAATTATTTCAAGCTCTAAAAATAAGGTTAAAACTGCTTGGCAGATAGTAAAAACAGAAACCAATAAACTTCCAAGTAACCATAATATGCCGCCACTCAACACATGGGGTAATCAATGTCAAGATTACCAAGTGATTTCAAATGAATTCAATAAATACTTCTCTACAATAGCTGATAATATACTTAATAATAACCGCAAGTCTCGCAATGAAAAGACTACTGTCAACTAGTCCTCGAATTATCTCCATCACATATTCAAACACCCATTTTCTCATATGACTTTGACACCTACAACTCCGAACGAAATTAGTAAAATAATCAAATCACTGAAAAACAAAAGTTCATGTGGATATGATGAAATTCCACTAAAGATTTTAAAGATCAGTATCCCTTTTATAAAATGCCCCTTAACCTATATAATTAATAAATCTATAACCAGTGGTATATTCCCTGAATGTTTAAAGTATTCTCAAATTAATCCTGTTTTTAAAAGTGGAGATAAATCTGATATGTGTAACTATAGGCCGATTGCATTACTGACATAATTTTTTAAAATTTTTGAGAAAATAATTTACAAAAGGCTTTATCAACACATTATCAGTAACAATATTCTGGCTTCTGAACAACATGGGTTTAGAAACAGTTCATCTACTGATATGGCAACCTTTAATTTGTTAAACAACGCCTTATTAGCACTAAACAACAAGTCAATTGTCGGAGGCATATTTTGTGATTTGTCAAAAGCACATGACTGTGTTGACCATGAGATTTTAATATCAAAATTGGAGTTTTATGGTATCTCAGGCAAGGCTAAGCAACTGATCACATCTTATCTTCAAAACAGATATCAAAGAGTATTAATAAAAAACAAAGGTTCTATAAATTATTTTTCTGAATGGACATTAGTAAAAAAGGGTGTCCCCCAGGATTCCATTCTTGGACCACTGTGCTTTCTCCTATACATAAATGACTTGCCTTCTTCATTTCATCACGTTCCTATGCCTACCTTGTTTGCTGATGATACAAGCTTAATTTATACTAATTCAAACCTCAATGACTTTGAGAATCGAATTAACACATTATTTTCTTCACTAAACAACTGGTTTGAAACTACCTTGCTTTCATTAAACTATAATAAAACTCACTGTATGCAATTTCTGACTAAAACCAATCAGGACATAAATTTACATATAAACTTAAATAATAAACAAACAGAAACGACACTTAATACTAAGTTTCTTGGTCTAATTATAGACAACGCCTTATCATGGAAGGCCCATATTGACTATATAGTACCTAAGTTAAGCACAGCTTGTTATGCTATAAGATTTTTAAAATCATTCCTGTCACCAAACGACTTAAGAATGATCTATTTCTCATATATGCATTCCATAATAACGTACGGAATAATCTTTTGGGGCAATTCACCCCACAGTAAAACTATATTTAAATTTCAAAAGAAAGCAATAAGAATTATTACAAATTCTGGTACTAGGGCATCATGTCAAGATTAGTTCAAAGACCCGAAAATACTCCCTCTTCCCTCAAAATATATATTTTTTCTCTCATGTTGTTTGTTGTAAAGAACAAAGAGCTGTTTAAATCTAACTCCGATGTACACTCAGTGTACACGAGACATAGAACCGATCTGCATCCTCCATTATTACATTTATCTACTTCCCAGAAAGGAGTATACTTTCCTGAAACCAAAATATGCAATCACTTACCTCAAAATATCGAAGATTTGTCTCATGATATAAAAAAATTTAAAGATATACTAAAACATTTCTCCTTATGGGTTCATTTTACTCACTTGAGGAATATTTTGCCTGGGACTCAATGCTTGATCTTGGTATCATTTACAATAACTAACTTATCTAGTGAATTTTTAACCAATTTGAACAAACAAACTGATATTAATTTAACTTTTTGCTTTTACGCATATTCAAATAGTGTAAAGTTATATATATTACATCTTGGCTTCCTCTTGTATGTTTTTATAAGTTATAGTTTCCTGTTAGTATAAAAATGTGAAGATTTTAAGCAAGAGCTTGTCCTATATGGGTTGTTGTTATGTGTTCATTGTAATTATGTTGTTGCTGTACTTTCACTTATATGTGTATATGCATTTATTGTATTGACTTGTTCTATATCCGGTGGGTTTTCTAACCTGTTTGGATAAACCTGAACGAGAATAAACTGAAATTGAAATTGAAATTGAAATTGCTGACTTAAATACTATGAGTACTGTATCATGGCTCACAGTTTTAATGCTAGATGTAACAACATTGTACAAATGGCTCCTGCATAGTACACACCTTTCTGGCGACTAGTGAGGTTAGCATATGGCACATACAGGTCATTTTGTCTCATACCGTGGATTTCTGAATTTGTTTGAAATTTGTACTATCTGCAGTGAAAGACTGTAATGACAATACATGTTCACTGGCAGGGGAAAATTATTAAATCTGAGGATTCTCTTCTTAGGTCTGACACTATGTCACAGGGTAACTGGATCTCAGTATTTTGAAGGAATTTAATGCCTTCATTTTCAAAGGTCAATAGGTCCTATATTAAATTTCTTAAGGGCTTGCCTACAAGAGAATCTTTTCTTGAGACCTGCCATTAATCTAATAATTTTCTTTTGGATGGTGAATACTTTTTTTGTTGTCTGTTGAATTTCCCCACAGCATTAATTCCTAAGAAACAATGAAATTGAAATATGCAAAGTAAACTAATTGTATGGTACCTACTGTAATAGCTGTGACTACTTCATTTATTGCTGTATTACCATAACCTATATTTCAACTAATACATTTTATTATTATTAGAAAATGTCATGAAGTTTGTTTTGTCCAAATTTAATGTAAACTTGTTTACTTCACACTATTTGTTCAGTTTTCAGGGTAATATACATAATGATGCTAGTACCATCATCAAAGATTTGACCACCACTTAGCAGCATGAGATAACAATACAAAGAAGTCAGAACTGTAAAATATATGGCCCATGGTATATTTTATTCACCTGCTCCTACAAACCATCCTGAATATATTAATGGAGAACACTACATATGACTTCCATTGGCACAAAAACAAGATGTTAAATGCTGCTGATGGTTATTATTTCTAGTAGTAACAAGATCTAGAATTAAATGAAATTAAAATACAATAAAATTTAAGTCACTGAATGACAGCTATGTCTTAGTTCAAAGACCGCTGTTGTCAGTACTGTATGTTTACGGCTTGAATATGTAAAGCAGTTGCTTTTAACTATCTTTGGAACGGTTGTCAAAACAGCTCTTATTTTGAGGCATCTAAGATTAAAGTTATATTGGGCTGAATATGTAGCTCAAATTAGGGAGGTGGAAGAATCATGTCTAGAACTTGGTGGGGAAACCTCACAAAAATTACCATATGGAACACCATTTTAAATAAGCAGATTTTTATAACACGAATTATGTAGACAGAACTAGTTAAGAACTGGGTCTGTGAGCATGATTTTTGGATTGTGGTGTTCAAATATCAGGGAGTTTGTTAATCTTTTTCAATATATTTTAATTCCATATACTCTCACATATCTCCTATCCACCTCCTCACAATGAAAGAACATGATGATGCACAGTTAAGTTAAATTCTTTTCAATATTTGCCATAAATTTTTGTTAACTGTTATGGCTCAAATACTAGTCTGGGCTGAAATTTTGGACAAGTGTTAGTCTCTAAATTGTAAATATATGGTCTGGGCTCTGTTTCACATGCCTGCATACTTTAGGCACAACCTGACGAAACATACTATACACTTACCTGAAAACTGACCTAAACTAAATTATAACTATGTCTACAACAGTGTGGTATATAGTATGCAGTAGTTGCCTTCAACCTCCAAACAAAAATGTGAATATAGTTATTTGCATTATAGTGAAATGTGCTTGACAGTGCAAAATGAAGCTTAAATGTTTAGCTCCAAACATAATTACTTGCTTCATTTATTATCTCGATAACCTTGTCACATCACTGCTTTAAAGACGTAACCTGTGCATACTCTACCATACTCATTGTTGAAACAGGAAGAAATAAAATACAGTGCAAACGTCGGTTTCAGCCGTTCATGAAGCGTCCACTGGGCAGATTCTACAAGCCACCGTCAGTGTGATACAACAGTTCAGATCATCAGACACGCTGATACGTAGTTAAAGGAGATAGTACAAAACATAGCACTTGTTATCGTCGTTCCACCGTATTTCCTTATCTCGACTGGCTGGATTTAGCTAATACCCGTTTCTCAACGTTTGCCCAGGCGAAGTAAACAGCACACATAGACAACAACGCCTAATCCCCCCGCCAACCCATTCCTTCGTCACGTAGTCCATGCATGAGCCGCGTATGATGGCCCCACATGGTAGTAAATGTATTACTGTCTGTTGTAAAAACATTAACTGGTAACTGACCAGACCATACACAAACAAGTGCGAACAAATAAACACTCACCGCTCCCTACACAAAAAGCGAACAGTAGAAGACTGTGTCCACAAAACGTAACACGTTTTGATCGGAATGTTTCAAACCATTCTGTAATGCATTTTATCGTGTGCCCTGAACTTAAACGGTGTGGCCAACTAAGTGCACAAGTCATCGATAACGTGTACACTTTGTAGTTTATATTATCGGTTATAATTAAATCTAATTTACACGAAACAGTCAGTATCGGAGACCCGCGTTAGTCTCTGGGAACCCTCGCGGTCCCATGGTGCAACCACAACCTTTATGCAGGTAGCTCTCCTTTTACGCCAGGGTTACGTTCCTGAAAAACGTCGCGCAAATTGAAATGCGCAAATCGAATACAAAATTCCCATTTAAAACAATGTATTTCCTGGGGGTTAGGGGACTGACAACCTCATCCTATAAAGTGTATGACTATACCGCTAGTGGACATGCGGACCTGTACAATACGTACGTACTGTTTAAACAACTTATACACATTTCTATGCAGTATACATACATTTCTATACAATATATTTATTTATTTCTGATGCGATAAAAATGTAAGAGACTCACATCCATAGTTTTTTGTACATTTCATTCGGACAGGACTGGTAGTCTTGCTATGCAAACGAACACTTTAGTTCCTGACTTAGCACTTTCTTTAATTCTGTCAGCATTATCACGTATTGTATGTACACTACTATGAGCGAGTCTAACATTACGGCATACATCAACAGTTCGTTCACCTTTCTCACGTCGGCTTATTACGTGTAATTTCTCTTCAGCACCGATCGTCTTTCGCCGATTTTCACTTGGATTGCACTACGTGATGCAGATTTACGTTTCTCACTCATATTGGTAAGAAAAGCCAATGCTGTTGAAGAGCAAACTAAATGAGACGCTGCTTATATCACCAACGTAATCACTCCCTACACGTGACAGATGGCGTGACAGTGACGTCACTGCCTGCTACCCTACAGAAGATAAGCGCGACCACGGATCGTCTATGCCAAAGCGCGTTAAAGCGAAGATTATCGCGTAAATTCGAAGAGTGCTGTAAATTTCCAAGTCGCGTTAAAGCGAAATCGCGCAAAACGGGAGTGACATGCACTGTAAAATATAGACAGACAAACCCCCAGAAAAATATTGCCGACCTTATGACTGGCAGTTACGGTTAACAGTTATCTGTATTTAGGCCCGCCATCACCAATACCAATTACACAAAGAAAGATTTCACACTATAATATAATTAAAATAATGAATGTACTTCGCATGGGTTCTGCCCTCGTCTACTCCACTGACAAACCGTCCTTATTGTTGTAGTGTATGTTTCGCCCCTCAGTCATCGTGAAATAAAGTGTAGGCATTCATTGGGGTCTCAAAGGCTGTGTTCAAGTTTATATTTTGGTGCGGAACAAAGTCGTCTGTTGGGAGAAGCGGGTACCCCGTGCTCACATTCAACTGATGGACGGTACTCCGTGGCGAGCAGTCCCGCCATTAAAGAAGTCCTGTAAAATATAGCTTGTTAGTGTACGCTCTACGAGCGTGTTCCGCTTTAAGCGTGACACTTTTTACAACAATTTCACTTCCTTCTTCATCGTACTGACCCAGGGTACTGGTGGGCAATAACGAGGAAGGTGTTCGGAAGCAGGATATCGCCAGCAGGCGGTAAAATACCGACGACGACAGCCATAGGCATAACTTGGGAGAAGGGGAGACAAACACCACCCCCTCCCCAGTATTTTTCAACTTAGGAATGTTTTATTTGGTTACTGAATTGAATAATTGCAAATCAAAAATAGACAGAAAAAAGAAAATGAAAAACTTGCATTTTAGGGACCACTTTTCCCCTCTTTCAATTTTGACTTCTTTGTAAAATAAAGTTCTTAATATTCATGGTCAGTGTTCTTGCGGGGGGGGGGGGGGGGGGGGGGGGGGGGGGGGGGGGGGGGGGGGGGGGGGGGGGGGGGGGGGGGGGGGGGGGGGGGGGGGGGGGGGGGGGGGGGGGGGGGGGGGGGGAGCGGGGG
>BLKM01000655.1:5885494-5986011 GCA_013340265.1 Coptotermes formosanus
CCCCCCGCAATGTTATTAGCGAAGTTATGCTTATGACGGCAGCAGGAGTGCCGAGGAACGAACGACAGCGATCACAGGTCAATATTTAGACATGGCCTTTCCGACCCAGTTGGCAACCAAATTGAACCCGAGGGCCTGTTCCCATAATACGAACGTACGAAAACAGAGACTGTTTCTGCCTTCTGGCAACCCAGATTTAAACGTAACACAGTGAGCTCCTTCTGGAACGCGGACGTGGACTTGAGCAGGGCCGGCGCAAGCCTAAGTGTAATCCCGCTACGTCTTCTCTCAGTTACAAACTGCTTAATCTCCTGAAAACTTTATTGTAATTAATAACAAAATTCCGGATGCTCAAAGAATCGGTCAGTGTGAACTAATTACTGTTAATTTGCTAGTGTATATAATAAAGTTGTATTGTCTACGTAGGTTATGCTTGTGTCCGAACATTTCATCCAACTGCTTTATTTTGCCTTGGCTTGGTTCTGCGTGATAAATGTGGCTTTTTCAGATACGGGGATGCGCTCATTAAACGGCGGATGTTTCAATTAATTAAGTAAATAGGCAGACACTAATTTGTTAATTTTGTACTATTGACAATATGTTTGTTGCTATGCACGATGTAATTCTTCCAAGTTCTCAGAATTACATTTGTGAGATCAGAGTTATTTCATCAAGAAGAGGAAATGTACGTACAATGTAACATTGATGCACGTTCGAATCTTCACATCCTGAACTCTTTCCACTGGGGTCACATTAATTTGTAGCTGTTCACACCTTTTACATGTAGTAGTAGTAGTAGTAGTAGTAGTAGTAGTAGTAGTAGTAGTAGTAGTAGTAGTAGTAGTAGTAGTAGTAGTAGTAGTAGTAGTAGTAGTTGTTGTTGTTGTTGTTGTTATTGTTGTGGTGGTGGTAGAAAATGACTGTTGAAAGACACTTCGGCCCTGCTGAACCAACAGAATGGTAGGTGAACGGAGAAACAGAACGGTATACAGAAATTAGAGAAGCTGCGCATATAAAATAATGGTCACTGCTGGAAGAAGTGGTGAAAAACTGAGTAGAAAATCACAGAAAAGTGGAATTTCAGTGCCCACAAAAGTGATCATATTTTAAACATCCGATATCACCGATTTTGCTGGGGCTACTTCTGGCTGCCACAGATATATGAAGAATCATGACCCTGACGCATGCACTGGAAATAGGATAGGACAGAAGTGCAGGCCAAGTACACAACAAGACTTTACAGTTTCGTGAAATGACGCATACCAACCAATGCCCGATTGAAAAGTGCATATTAACCTTTACGAATAAGCACCGATATATGTTTCGACGAAACGTGCCGTCATCTTCAGGGGATCACTGATGTGTGGTCCACACAAGCATCCATATGGTCAGGCACTAATTTAGGTATCTAGGAAGACTTGACACACACTCCACATCACTACAGGATAATATCTTCAACCTGCCAACAAACGTATCTAAATACACGCCACAAGTTCTTACTTAGAAACAACTGTGACAAACAACACGAAGTACATCAAGAAGATACGTAATAAGTTACGTACACGGAGACTGGACATATCATAAGTGACATCGCTATGTTTTAGCTATATTTAATCTTATTTTAAAGACATGTGCACAGAGTGTTTCCATACCTCTGACTTTAACTCTTCGTATTTTAACATATTTTAATGGCTATAAGACCTAGTGAATGCAACTAATTAAGTACCTTAACCATATGGATGCTTGTGTGGGCCTCACATCAGTGATCCCCTGAAAATGACGGCACGTTTCGTCGAAACATGTGTTGGGATTATTCATAAAGGTTAATACATATTTTTAAATTGTGCATTTTCTGGTATGTATCAATTCACGATAAAATGCACGGTCTCAGTGACATAAAATTTGCAGTTTCAGTTTAAAGAAAGAAAGAAATCATGCTTTGAACTTACATGAATAATACGGAGGAAGTTCCTCAAACTTCTGATGTTCCATCAAAGAGGGCTGTGAAATTAAACATGCTAGAACCATCAGGTTTAAAACTTCTGGGCACAAGAAACCCCGTTACCCTTATTCTTTCATGTTCTGCTGCTAGCATAAAGTTTATACTGTGGGTAGTATTCAAAAGAAGATGATGGTGACCAAACATGACATTCCGCGAGGAATAAGCTGTGGCGACAGAAATACGGCCTAACTTCCAGGTGGCCTACTGTAAAAGACTGCTTTTGCATGTGGTAACTCAGGCAAAAAAGTCCCCGGTTGCTGAATTAAAGCCGCAGTCAGCCGTACTAGCCAACTGCAACTATGGGACGTCGTAACTAATATCCATTTAAGGCCATCATGCCTGTGCAGTGAATCAGACGGATGGAGGCATCAACTCGCAGTTTGATGCTAACATGTGATCTGCGCCCTTCTGGGATATTTATTATCCCAGAAGGGCGCAGATCTCATCCACATCGCAGTGGAAGCATGAAATCAAGGTTTACACTAACAGGACGAATGAAGTGATCAGCTATTTTACACGTGTGGGAATGGGGGATAATTCGTGAGAGTTGGTGAAGCACGAGACAGCTGTCAAGTGTTGCGTTGTCTTCAGAGACAAGCTGCTTGCGTGTAGTTCGTATTAGCGGAGGGAGTTCACTAGTTTAACAAAAATAGTTGTGTGTATGAGTCGCTCGTTTTAGCAAATACTCGCAAAGCACTCGTTTAACAAGAGATGAGCTTACACTGTATGTCACATACAAGGTGTATTATTATGTGACACTGCCCAAGCCCGGCGTACGCAGCGTCACATACTTAGACTGGTCTAGGCCAGCTCGCTTTTACAAGCATGTTCGCAGCCTTATAATTTGAAAATCCCGCATAAGGTGTGACGTGACATTTGCGATTAAATATTAGACCTTTATTTGCACTCTCTTACCAAATCCGATATGAGCGGGAATGTACATCCAGATGTCTTATTTTATGCACTGCAATATCCTTTTTAAAAGAAGGTGGGGGTCGATGTTGGGAAGGTGTAGGCAAAAGGTTGATTTCCACGCGTTACGCGTTATGAGGCTCATATATGGTTGGATGCGCGGCACGTCAGTGTTCTGGGAAAAACCCGTACCAGGTGGTAGTACTGCTTGCATGTGTATATTTTGATGAGATGTCCGATGGTGGAACAGCAGCTTCCGTGCGTGGAGTGGCCGTGTGCCAGGAAGATAATTGTTTAAAAGGAAGAGGATGAGAGAGAATACAATAATTACTTGTCTCGGGATCAGAATGCAAGGCAAAATGGCGATAGAAAGATAGATACTATATCCTTTGAAAGGATGAAACAGTTCAGATATTTGGGAACAACCCTAACGAGTCGAAATTCCATTCATGAAGTAATTAAGAGCAGATTGAAGTCGGGGAATGCTTGCTATCATTCGGTGCAGAATCGTTTGTCTTCTGCTTGCTGTCCAAAAATACGTGTATAAAGACTAAGGTATACAGAACTATAATTTTGCCTGTTGTTTAGCATGGGTGTGAAACTTGGTCTCTCACAATGCGGGACTAACAAAGGCTGAGGACGATATTTGGGCCTAAGAGGGAGGAGTAGACAGGGGAGTGGAGAAGACTACATAATGAGGAACGTAATGCTCTGTACTCATCACCAAATATTTTTCGGGTGATCAAATCGATAAGAATGAGATTGGCAGGGCATGTAGCATGTATGGGGAGAGCTGTGTATACAGGATTTTGGTGGGAGACCTGAGGGAACGAGACCACTTGGAAGACGCAGGCATATATGGGAGGATAATATTAAAATTGATCTTCAGGAAGTGGGATGGAGGCATGGACTGGATTAATCTGGCTCAGTACAGGGACAGGTGGCGGGGTCTTGTGAATGCGGTAATGAACCTTCGGATTCCATAAAACGCGGGGAATTTCTTGACTAGCTGGGGATTTGTTAGCTTCTCAAGAAGGGCTCTGCTCTATGGAGTTACTGTAGTCAATCAGACAGTCAGTCAGTCAGTCAGTCAGTCAGTGATTTAGTCAGTCAGTCAGTCAGTTAGTTAGTTGGTTGGTTGGTTGGTTGGTTGGTTGGTTAGTTAGTTAGTTAGTTAGTTAGAACTGTATACTTGCAATGCACTAAAATGCATGCGATACCGTTCAGACCCTGTAATACCCCACCCTTATGCAATCCACAGACCGACGGCAGTCCGTATCTTCGCCACACACCTACCGATATGCTTCGGTTCGGATTCTAGGAGCCCGAATATTCACGTCGCTATTGCTAGTGCATCTTGCAAGCATAGAGCTTTCTAGAAAAAAAAACTTTACTCTTTTGATTTTATTATGCAAAAAAAGAAACGTAAGTGGGTAAAGCTGTGGTTGCAAAAAAAAAGGGATACTTTGTCACATATATCGTTAATTGCAGAACTTCCCGTCTCCTGTGAAGTGGATTTGAAAAACTATTTACAAATGACTGATGGATGTTTTAAAATTTTGCCCCATTTGTTGAAAGTTTACGTTGAAAAACAGAACACAAGAATGAGAAGAGCCATCAGCGCAGAAGAAAGATTAACTGCAACTTTACGATTCTTGGCAACGGGGCGACGCTTTGAAGACTAGAGATATGCAACTCTTATGTCACCTCAAGCTCTTGCTGAATAATTCCTGAAACTTGTAAATTCATCTATAAGGTGTTAAGGGAACGATATTTGAAGGTATGAAAGAAATGTATTTTTTAACTATTACAAACGCCACACATTTTATTATTTTTAACTGCGTTATAGCAGTTATCTAATTATTTTAAATTAGCTTTCAGCTTCCAAAGAAGACAGAGGAAGGGCTAACAATCGCTAGAGACTTCGAAAACAGGTGGAATTTTCGCAATAGTGAAACCCGCCTGACGTGGATCGTACTTTTATAACTACAAAGATTACAGTATTGTTGTTTTGCTCGCAATTCTGAATGCTGAATAGGACTTCTTTTATGCGAATGTTCGTTGCAATGGAAGGAATTACAACGGCGGTGTCATAAAAACACTAAACTTTATGATAAACTACAAACAAATATGTTAAATTTAGGCTACCTGCTACTGAAATCACGCACGGAGAACTGAATTTTGTTTTTGTGGATGATGATGCATTTACGTCACACAAAACACACCGAAGCCATTTTCTGGTACCGTAACTCATGATGAAAGAATTTTTAATTACTATCTCAGTAAAGCGGGGCGCACTGTGGAAAATGCTTTTGGCATTTTGGCTAATCTATTTCGCATTTTTTACACCTAAATTAACATGAGACCAGAAAAAATTGACTATATAGTTCTCGCTACGTGTGTTCTTGGCAAATTCTTACGCTATATCATCTTACAGTCAACGATCTTTCTAATTGTTTTTTACAGTTGGGCGGACCTCTGAGCAGACCTGACGACTGCGCGGCACTTTTTGTAGTAATCTTATACACAATAATAATACTTACAATGAAAATTGAAAAATTTGAGCTGCGCGACAACAATTCCCTGTGCGCGGGAGCATTTCAGTTACTGCGCGGCCGCACACCCGCGCATCTTAGAGGGAACATTGGTCGTAAGCTTGCTGCAAGGAACATATGATAGTTCCGTATCCTGCAACTATTAGCAACTCATTAGCAACTATCATGTCTTGCGACATTACATAAATTATGTAGCTGATGCAGCACTGTTCAACAAATCAAGAGTGATATACTAGGTATTACTAAATACACAGTTCGGGTTCGTACAAGTTTCGAAACGAAATTTTAAATTTCCTTTTAATTCATGATTTGTAATTAGGTTATTTCACGATACCCCTTCAACCGCTTCAGCTGTATAGCATTCAATCAGACGGCAAGAAAACTACAAATGGGGTAGGGAGAGATTTTAAAGGCGCAACAGAAAGGCTTCCGTCAGGAGAGCGGGCATCCATCTGAGATTTGGACAGGAATTTCCAGAATATAATTCAAGTTCTACACAATTCGAAAGATATAATTTTACAGGCCTGTTGCTTCAAGTATGCAGTGCAGTCTAGATTACAATCAGTCTTTATGAGTGGCGGCTTATGAGGGACCCAAGTCCCACTTTACATGGGAGTGCCGTGTGTCTTGGTACCAGCAATTAACCGGATGGTGTTAACAGTTGTTTTAGTTAAAGCTTGCACAAGATGCGGAGGAGAGCTTCCTGTTACTTCAAGTTTCGTGTGCCCAAATAACCAATGAGGACTCCACTGAGTAGGCCTGCTCCTTTTTTAGAAAACCCGCGTTTTGTTCTTAAGGCAGAGAAAGGAAGTTTCACTTTATAAAAAGAAGAGACATTATAAATATGTATTTGTTTTTACTGGACGCCTACTGTCCTATCTGTGCGGTAGACACTGAATGTTTATGTTTATGTGTAATGCAGGTTAATACAGCACTATAAACGGTCAAATAGCGTAGATAACGGATGGATGGATAAATACGGAACATCGGAGGAATAATAAGATGCAGATAGGGAAAAACAGAGGTACTTGCAAAAAATCAGTCCAGGTGCTGCTTGGTCCACATAAAAATAAAAAATAAAAAATACAACGTACAAACTGAATTGTTTCTTTCTGCAGTTTATATCTGCAATGGATGAAGATAAGATGAATGACGATTGTGAAATCCAAGGGATTTTGAAATAATCACTCACACTTGTATGAAATAGAGAAGTCTATAGACTTTATGTTACCCTTTGTAGGAGAAGACTCGTAGAAATCCAAAAATTTGGAATATTCGCACCTTCGGGTGGCTCACACGAGAATTTGGAAGCGACTGTATTGAATGTAGCGTAAACGTAATTGTGGCTAGCACAGCCATCAGCCTGAAGGAATATCGGTCAATAAACCTGATAATGCTAAATAGTAGCTATAATACAAAAATTCCTTTTCTCTAAAAATAACTTTTTAGGATTCAACCATGAGGATGACAATAAAGACGCTTTTACCAGTACGATATTTTACAATCAATTCATTCTTTCGCAATTCTCTTATAGATTTTTCTTCGTCACTCTCTTATTAATAATAGCAAGACTTATTACTGATACAAAAGTTGTTGAGATATTAGTTTCAGCATGGTCGGAGTTCTCATGGCGCAGAATACAAACTCCTGACCAACTAGGCTTTCTTGAGAAGCCGAGAGTCACTCTACTGGCCGAGAAGTTTTCCTCTCATATAAAACCCGCTGATTCATTATAGCGCCCAGCCAGATGAATTAAGTCCACACTCTCACAACTTATTTTAGAAACCGCGCTGTATTTTAGAGACTATTCTGTATTATCAAATGGGGAAATACGTGTTCATGTATGTGTGTGTGTGTATGTGTGGTGGCGTACGGGCTTCAAACCGGTCAGCTGCAGAACACCTGATAAATTCCGGTTCAACCGTTTCATGGGACCGATATTTTCTAATCTTAGCAATTAGTGGCGTCCTTAAATAACAAACTTCAGAGACGAATTCTCTAAGCAACACCGATTTTTATGTTGATTTCGCTTCCTGACACGGCCTATCTTCAGGACGTAACGCGTAAAATGTGGAGTTCGTTACAGACCAGAGAAAGAAAACAATGTTTTAAGAAAATGAATAAGTAATTAAAATTAAAAAATTAAATATTTAATGAAGACCACTGTAAATTAAATATGTGACAAAGAAATTATTAAATATATGTCAAGTTGTATATTTTAATAGTATTTAACAATCCAGTACGGGATGACTCAATACCAACACCGATTTTCATGTTGATTCCACTTCCTCCCGCGGCTTGTCTTCAAGATGTAAAGCTTGAAATTCTGGGTTTATTAAAACAAGAAAAATAATATACCTTTTAAGAAAACTAATATATAATCAGATTTAAAAAATTAAAAGAAACTTTTAATAAAGACTGCTATAAATTAAATATACGAATTTTTAGAGATATGTCAAGTTTTGTAGTTTAATAGTACTTAATCTGTCCAATAGGGGATGGGTAGGTACAAACAAGTGAAAGCTCGAATCCGCAGAGGGTTGCAGTAGTTGTCACCTGTCAGAGTTAGGTCAGTCTTAGTCCGGATGTTCGTGCGAGTGGTCGAGTGCAGTGGGGAACAACAGTGTGAGTTGCCGTCAAATGCCATCTTATTGAGTGCATTTTCTTGGATTGGTTACATGTGAAGAAATATTTCCAACCTTATGTTTTCGGTTAATTCTTTCATCAATAACCGCGATGATAAATTCTTTAAATATTTTAATAATAGTAACAAAAATTTTTACAGTTTTGTACGGAGTCACGGTTATGAAGTTATTCGGAAGGATAGATGCAGTGACCTTTTAATAAGTACAACATCTTTTTCGCAAAATTCTGTCTCTAAATTAATTTCAAACTTGTGTATGCTTCATGAATTCGATCTGACGTGTAGACTGATCTACAAGCAACGAATTTGCGATGAAGGTATTCAGTTAAGAACCTGTCATATAGTAGCTCGTTATGGAGAACGACAATTCCATTGCCTCAGGGTAGCCCAGACACAGGTTATTTAAAAAATAGTTTCGATAAAATGTTAGTTGCTTGACCAGCTAAGCGACAATCAGCTTGTCAATATAAACTCTGTTTTACGGATGTAATTGCTACAATTGCCTTTTTTCTGGCGGGACATATATATTCAGTATTCTCAGCTCCAAATGTATTGTAACTAAGTTCCAACTACATTAGGCTACACCGTCTGTCCCACCGCTGCACAATGCGACATTTCCTATATTCGTCACTTAGCCGAATACAATTCGACGTAGTGGGACGTACATTCAGAATTCTGAGTATTCCATCCGGTCTGAATTAATATTAAAATCAAGATCTCACAGATGCATGGAGAATAATGCGAAAAGTATCTTAAATATGACGCCGTGTAGATCGGTATGTGGATACAGATATTTCGCAGAAGTCTGTTGCTTCCATCTTCATGATAGTCTAAAATCTTCTGCGTGAGCCGTGAATACGGAGGCAGTAAGCTTCTCCAAATATGTCTGTTCCTCTACCAGCCCTGCATTTTGTATTGCAAGACACCTGAATTTGCGTACAAATTTTACGTGTCAAAATAATTTACGAAAAGCATGGTACTGTGCAAGATCAATTTAATTTTCGGACGCATAAAATGAAGTCTCGAACATAATTTATAGCAAATTTAACACAACCTTACCCCATCCATTCTTGGCGATTCATTTAAAAATTCAAAATTAACAAGTGAAAGTGTGAAACTTTGTTCAAAACCAAGTGACAATTCTCTGTTGATTGCAGTTCATCTACGCCATCACACACGTATATACTAACCCCTTCACATAGCCTGTCTTTGACACGGGTTCAGGTAAATATGGGTGGAAGAATGAATGGATGGGCGGAAGAAAGAATGTACGTAAGTATGTGTGTGTGTATGTATGTATGTTCATTACCTTTATGTGACGCTACAAGGGGTAAACATCTTCCCTAACATAATGCATGGCCGGCAAACTCTTTGTCCTGTCAGATGAACTGCATTTATCAAACAACTGTCACAACATTATGCAAGATTCTTACTTCAGATGCCCTACAAACTTAATGTGGAAGTGAAATCAAATTAAATTTGTTAGTTTATCAGTAAAATGTCAACACATATATTATTGTATTTTAACCCTTTGAAGACGAAGCGTATCTGTTTTATATAAGGACTCAGTGCTTACCGTGCTGTAAACACTCTCCACTTCGGTTATAAAAACCAGTCTCTTAATGTTTTATAAGGCAAAAGTTGCTGTTTGTTCTGAGATCCGTACAAAACACACAAATGCAATGTGGGCACCACGTAGAATTTTTAAATGTTAAACCTGGTCGTATGTAAAGTTACCGCTAAGTTTTAAAAGGTTAATAATGTGTGCGTGATATCTGGAATATTACATAGAGCACTGGTGTGTTGTATTGTGTCAGTTGTAACATTACTTGTGACTTTACGTCTTTAGGATAAAGTGAAGTCAGACGAAACGCCTGTGGGAGATACTTTATTTAATTAATAAAAGTTTCATTTCATACGGTTAATTGTTAGTCATCCACGGTGGTAATTTAATTTGGTACGTGTTTACACAAAGAGCAATACATTCAATCCACGGGGCAGAGGCCTTCTGGACAAGTCTGTAGTCGCCTGGATCCTGAAGACGTGCAAAGCTGATCTTCTCCTACACGCAGCGTATGTGGATTAAAATCAACAAGTTCTGTAATGTCACACTACTGTACCTTACCTGCCCGGTACAGAATAACGCCCTGCACTATCCTTCCCGGAGTCCGGGAGGGAGTTGTGCACGGCGTTGATGGCGCTGCCACTACCCACGAATTCCCAAGTTTGCAATGAGGCTGAGCTAGCTCCGTGGGTAAGCTAGCGTGTCTGGGATGGCGCTACTCACCAATGGTTCCTACCCTCTGCGGGACGTGAGTGGGAAGGGGGGGGGGGGGGGGGCGCTCGCCTACGGCCCAATGATCTATCTGCTCGCCGACTTTTGGAATAAGACACCAGCGAACCTATCACTACGCTTTATTTACAAATATACAATGATATAACTTCTGAATCAGATCCAACTACTTCCCTTTCGTCTAGACTGTCTACTTCCGTCACTCCCCTGAGGCTCTGACCCACTATAGTTACAGAAATTTCTACTCACTCCGGGCCGACCCGCTGCTGGATGCGAACACCCAAAGTAGAATCACAATCCGTTTTCCATCCATTGTCGTCTGTTTCCTCAGCACCGCCTCCGTCCTCTCGACCTCTGGAGAACCACCTCAGTGTTGTCGTCCGAACACTTGTCCTCTCTTCCTCTGAATGACTTTCCAAACCTGAAAGCCTACCTTTTCTTTTCTCTGCGTGCTGGGTCATTACCCCAGCTCTCTTCGCTACCGAGGAAAGTGCTGACCCCACACCTACTACTGTACGGGCCGGTGACCTCAGGGGCCTGACGCCGCAACTAAGTAAGACACTACTACACACGCGTTCAGTTGTTTTCATAGGTACGGACGCTCAAATTTTGCGTGACGTGTCTGAATTCCGAAAGCAATCACATAACTTTACGAAGCTGACGGAAGCATGTAATGGGTTTCATACAAGGCACTACCAGCACTTGCTTTTCCTCTTTTCCTAGGGCAAGCTAGTGTTAGCCACCTAGGTATAACACTAGTCACAAGAACGCTCCTTCAATGAGGACTGGATGGTTTGTCTAAACAATCTGTGGTGGTTTTACTTTTGTATGGAATCGATCGACCAGTGGGTAAAGGAAGGTTTCGCATCTTCTTACAGCGCAGGAGACGCGTCCGATTTAGTTTATAAATGAACGATCCCATCCAAATGAAGCCGGTGCCGATTAAAACTGATCGTCGTATTAGAATCATAAGTCTCATTTTTATAATTTCCCAGATTTATCGAAGGAAATCGCAACACCTAGCTGCATTTACGGAAGTACATAACGGTATTCATATAAGGCACTCCCAACGATTGTTGGTCCATCCATCTTTTCCTAGGGCAAGCTAGTGTTAGCTACGTAAGTATAACACTAGTCACAAGAACGCGTCTTCGATTAGGACTGGGTGGTGTGTGCAAACGATCTGTGGTGGTTTTACTTTTGTATGGAACAGATGGACTGTGTCAAGAATCTATTCAGTTTAAAAAGTAATAACCTTCTATCAGATGGAGCGTGTGCAATTGAAATCTAAAAGTCGCGAGTGAAAATACGTAGCTTCATTCACGAAGTGATCGAAGCGGAAGTGTGTTCAGTGTGGAAACAGTTTGTTTCCAGTGTCAAGTATCAAAGCACAGAAAGTGTTTTAAGTGTAAAATGTGTTCGGAGATTTGAATAAAATAGTGAAAACAGTATATCCTTTGATATGGCTTCAGTGGTGGCTAATTATCAGTGATAATTGTGAGTGGAAGTGGCAAATCTTGCTTTAACTCACATCTAATATTATAGAACAGCAGCAGCACCACAACCAGCAGCAGCAGCAGCAGCAACAACACAGTCATCTGAATCAGCACCAACTCGACATACATATCGACCGCCACTGCAAGCTTCATTACCTACAAACCTTCATCATCCTCAATGCGATGTCAGAAAAACACCAACCGCAGCGCGCCGGGGGTTAAAGTAGGTGGTCATTTCTTGACTCTTCGTTGCTTCTCGCTCAGTAAGGGTCGCTGGCTGAATCACTAAGAATTGCAAAGCCACTCCGTATCAGTCGGGCTTTGGTGTGTTGTAGAATCGTAGGGTTTTGTACTCGTAGCATGCAAGCGTCAAGTTGGCAGTCTGTATTTCACAGACATCACCACATATTTAAGAAAGTGTTTGCCGTTTTTGTGTGTTTTTGGTGTTTTTCTCCCCCCCCCCTCCCCCAACCCGACAGGGCCTTGCTGGTTAGGTCGCGATGTTAGGTTTTCGTAATGTTAGGTGGGCAGGTATTTAGATGTAAGACCGTGCCAATGTGCGGGGCCACGTTGGTAGCGTAGTGTGTCGGCAGGCTGCACAAAACTTGGCACCCCTGTGTGTTTCAGCCAGTGGCGGACGGAAGCAGCACTTGGAGAGGTCGCGGAGAGACACACAAAATTAATCGTGAACATGCCATGAAAAAGTCTTTGAACGTAGAGAAGGTAGCCAGGTTATTCCACAGGCTACTGTCAATATGATGGAGACTTTCTGCCAAAGAAATTTGGAGGAAGCAATATATATTAACGAAAATTTAAATTTTTACCGTTATTCTATTTAAGTTAACCTCTTGAATTTTGAGGTTTGCCTCGTGTGTAAGTTGTGGCCTGTTCTGTACAGAATTGATTGCATACGTCAGGGAGGAGAGTTCACACGTTTGCTTTTGTCACTTGTTTTCAAGCGATGAAGTGGCGTAAAACTCCTTACCAACCTATTTTCACTTAATTTAAGGTAGATTCGTCACGAACAGAGTATTTGATTATAAGCCCACCTATAATTTATTCTTTCATTATATGATGGATTTTTAAATAATTTAAAAATTCATTATTACATTTAAAATTCGCTTGCTTTCACTAAATTATGCAATGTTTACAAAGGAACGTAACTCTTCTACACCAAAAATGGTGTGTGCAATCAATTCCTCCCTTAGGTCCTACAGCGAAGCAGCCCGATTTCCACGTACACGCAAAATACACATTACAGGATATCACTGCAACTTTAACACAGCCTACACTGGGATGTGGAGCTTGCCCGG
Source organism: Coptotermes formosanus (assembly GCA_013340265.1). Taxonomy (NCBI): domain Eukaryota; kingdom Metazoa; phylum Arthropoda; class Insecta; order Blattodea; family Rhinotermitidae; genus Coptotermes; species Coptotermes formosanus. The sequence continues at coordinate 5,898,710 of BLKM01000655.1, forward strand.
TTTGTATTGGCAGCCGGAGGAGGCGAGCGGAGTGGACCTAACATGTTGTTCTGGCTTCTGTTCTCGTTCATGTTAGGATTGTTTCTTTGGGGGGGGGGGGGGGCTTTCATGTTACGGGACACTGCCTGAGCCAACAATGCCAAATGCGCATGCGCAATTGCGCCTTTGTACAGCCATGTGCTTGGAATTTATTACGAAGCACAAGCACATTGGGTTTGAATAAGAGGACTGAGAATTTTTGAAAATTTTGGCAAAACTTTTTGTTTGAGGTCCTTAAATCTGTTGAACTATGAAATTTGGTCTTGACAAGCTGCCGCTCTTCCGTTGTTTTTCAATTTTCCCATTTTCTCTTCAAAATTTAATAGGACTACCCTATGGAAGGATACCAGGACATTTGTTACGACGTGTAGATCAGCTGCAGCTTGCAATAGAAAATGAGGACAATAAAATTATTTAAAGTCGGAGGAAATTTTCTCGTATTCCAGCGTACTCGTTTCGAAGAATGTCCTCAACGCTTCTTAAAGTAAACCATGTGGTATTCTAACGTTCTGCTTGAATTGTTTCAGTTTGATAGCCAATCAGCTTATCTCAGCGAAAAATCAAATCTGTGGAAAAGCTTCTTCTGTCACCGTTTTTTTTAACTTCTTTTGGCACTGCCAACCTGCAATTCTTCCAACCCACTTTTATAGCACATTTTATTCTAAATTAGTAGGACTGCGTGGGTGGGTGGAACCAGGCCAGTTTATTAGGAAACTGCGGATGAGTGCAGGTTGCAATAGAAAACCGAGGACGACTAAATTATTAGGCCACATGAAGAAGAAATTCTCTTCTGTTCAGAACATTCATTCGGAAGAAGGTCCTCAACGCTTTTAAAATTAATGTGGTATTCTAATGTTCTGATTGAATTGTTTCGGGTTGTAATCACCACATCTCAGCGAAGTGAAAAATGTCATCGGAAATTTTATCTCTCATCGCGGTTTGTTTAGAAACCTTGTTTGGCACTGTCAACCTGCAACTCTTCCAACTCATTTTCATAGGATATTTTCTTCCAAATTAGTAGGACTGCGTGGGTGGCGGGAACCAGGCCAGTTTGTTAGGATATTGTGGATCTGTTACAGGTTGCAATAGAAAATGAGGACTGCTAAATTTTTAGGCTTAATGCAGAAGAATGTATCTCCCATTTAAAAGCTTCATTTGGAAGAATGTCTTCTGATCTATTAAAAACAATCTATGTGACATTCTAATTTTTTGACGGAACTGTTTCAGATGGACATCACCTCATCTCAACAAAAAAGACAAGTCTGTGAACCGCAACGAGACGACACAAAATTCACGGAAGAGTGTTGCATACTTACCGAGTTCTGCACCGAAGTTTTAATTTACTAATCAAGATGTTTTCTGTTTCAGGTGTACCAAAAATTTTGCCTTTTTTTTCAGGTCCCGCTCACTGACCCTGTGGCTCATCGTGCCGAGGGGGTGTAAGAGGGAAAGACGACTGTTGTTTACATTATTGTGGTTCTCTCAGTATTATTACAATTTTAACAGAATGAAGATTTTAAAGAGAAGTCCAAACAAAAGTAATTTTCAAGAACATTTCTACCACCTGTTTAGGTGTAACCCTGAAGATAAATTTGGAGTAAAAAGAATACCGCTACCAAATATGAACATGATATGTATAAGAGTGATAAATATTTGACTAAATACGTAGAAAAGTCCGAAGGCACAGATGTGTTAGAAAATTAAATTTCCTCTTACTTAGCTCATAAGTTCTTAACAATTCTATAATCTGTAAGCAAGGATGTTCTGTGGATATTTAAATTAGTCTGCAGTTTTCGAGAGCCATTTCAATTGAGAATAAAAAAATCTTCAGTTGAAACATAAATTTGAAACGGTTATTTGGGAAAGAAGTACGCAATATCTCAATGACCACACCCCCTTCTCAGATTACGCATTTGAAATCTGGTACAATTTTTATTACATGTCAAATGCCATTCGCGGAACTGTTTTCTTTATTCCGACATTTGAACTGGACGTTCCAGATTTCTTACGAATATCCTATACATGCGTCTTTCCTTGGATAAACAGGTTCCGAAGTATGATACAACGTATTTGTAAAGTACGCGTATTTAAGTCTGATTTTCATTTCAATCGAGTGTTATTGTTGCCTGACAGCAGCTGTTATTGCTGTCCTGGGGATCAAAGTACCAGCCGAGACACAATAATGTAGAATTGTAAGTAGAATATCCAGTTTTGTACAGAATTTTAATAATAACTTCCCATACGTTATAAACATCGTATTAATTTGATTTTTACACAGTATCATGGTACGTTTCTCTGACCTGTATTTGTAGTCTACGTACTTATAGCTATATATTGTATATTAATTTGTGTTGCAGACACACTTCGGTGGAATTTTGTGACTTGGACGTGCTGAGATGTAGACTCTGCACGGGGCGCAGGATCTTAACGGCTTAACCATCTCGGAATACAGAAGAATTTCCTCAGCAACGCCGTAAATCTTTCAGGGAATTATCTGACCATAAAAGGTATGTGCAGTCAGCAAAATTCTTAATTTTGCCGCTATAGGCTGTATATAAATACACTCGCACAAAGGCCCGCTCAAGGGCAAGTTACTTACTAGAGGACGTGTTATATTAATTTCGGCATTAGCAGTTAAAAATGTAAATTTCCTTCATTGTTTTCAATATATTGCCACCTCGTAAATTAGTAATGCCACTAAAAATACAAGCACTTAGAAACACTTTCTTTGTTTAATTGTCGCAAAGCACTGCGATGAAAACACAGGCGAAATATTCTGAAGTACGAGGAAGCTAGATTTTTTCAGTCTTTATTCCGTTTTGATATATTCTTAATTTATGCTGAACCAATTTAAACGTATGTTTTTGCAAAAATTGAAAACAAATCGCTTTACTAAACACCCCAAGCCATTTACGGTTACAAATCCAAATTAATTGTCTACAGAACATGGGGTAAAAAAACTTTTTTTCTCTTCATATAGTACCTCTTGTTTACACTTTGACATAAAGTAACTTTCCTAAAATCAAACTTACATTTGCCAGAAAATTTGACCCAGATCCCAATAATAAGTGAACAGGTAATTGCTAATGTTTGATAGGTTAAATGTGTAAACTGATGTACTTTTCTCACTGGATGCAAAATTGGATGCAAATTGTTAGCCCCTATTTCCTACCTAGACCCAGAAAGAGTTGCTTAAAATGCTTATATTATAATGCATGGTCGGAAGTAATTGGTGTTAATGATAACAGGTTCCTGCCCTTCAGCTGTGTTCAGAACGCAAGGCTTGTAACCGGAAGAGTTTCTGAAGCATCATTCAGTAACCCAAGTAGTGACATCCATCGGAATTACCCAACAACAAGTCGGTTTGCAGAAATTCGTGTTCTGCATTTTACCTTCGCTTTGCACAGAAGGGTGGAACACGAGGAGCTGATAAAGAGAAACGGTAACAAGAGGCCTAACGTTGTCTCGTCTTTTCAACTTTGCTTTAATTAGTATTTTGAAGGCCTACTTAAATTTCATAGCTGTCGACACAGTTCTTCATTTGTGATTGTCTTGGATGATTTTAATACAAGTTGGTACGTCTGTTCATACAAATAACCTAGAATTTCTGCGCACGTTTCATTTTAATTTAGTTTCAAAGCCAAATTCATTTAACAACATGATTTACCTCCATTGATTATCTCTTTGAAATTTTGACAATTCTAATGGACTTAAGTTAAGGCAGTGACATTACGTGACTTAAGAAACAAACAGCTCAGAAACCATTACTACTCCTAATGTTACATAGTGTTCCGACCGTTTCCTCTTTAACGCTGCACATAATGAGTATTCAGATGTCAGGGACCACACGGCAGATTATTTTAAACATGTAAATACCACTTCGATTTTGAAAGCCACCCCTGTGTGTTAACTTGCTAATTAATCGTAACCGTCCTTCAAACACCAGGTTCTTTCTTAGTTAATAATGAAACGTAACCGACAAACTTTAAACTGGCTGGTTCATTCTCAATTGTTCCATACTTCCTTGACTGTTAGACTATGGAGCTTTGTCGGCTCTACACCCAAATGGTCATACTAATCCTTATGAAGCCCTTCAGACTGAACGATCTGGTTTGAAAGAAGCCTAAGATGTAACTAAATACGTAACAGTCCCCCCCCCCGTTGCGCGGACCTGTTACGGCTCCGAGAAGATAATTTTTACACGACCTGACGACTGCATTGCACTTTAAAAGTTTTTTATAACTTGCATACTAAGAAAACTCCAGCTGCGCGGCAACAATTCAGTGTGCGCGGGAGCATTTGTGCGGCCGCGAACCCACGCAGCTTAGAGGGAACATTGCTTACCGTCCCACAAGTTGGAAGCTTTAGATACTTGAGAAGTAACTGCCGGAGACAGGTGACAGTGAAAAACGTTAGATGGCCTGCAGCGACACGGTGCTAGAAATGCGTGTCAGGAAGCGAAACAGTGTATCTTATAGTACAAGAATTATTTTATGAACGAAGGTCAAGTTACTTGGCAACATAAATTTTTGTGATTAATTATTTGTAGCTTGCAAAAATAAGCAATTCACTATTCCATTACGATATGTATTCAACAAATTTACCGATAATCCTTTGCGGAAATAATGTGCAGTTTGTAAATAAATGTTGGATAAAAATGGAACTACTGTGCATTTACCTCAGTTTCTGCCTCAGCTTCCCTGTCGGAGTATTCTATACCTGTATCACTTGAAATTTCTTACCGGGGTTGCTCTTGGTCTGCAGTAAACAACAGTGAATCGAAGTACAATAATGTAGGTGCGTGGGCGTCATCCGCAGACGCGCCACTTCTTTTTTCATTCCATAACTTCCTTCAGTTCCTTGCGGAAAGCACTTCGTAAATTATTAACCTTAGACGGACCCCATTTCTTTGTAGCTGACGAATCATGCTTTTTGCTTTTTCCCTCACATCCTTATTTGAATAAGATTTATCCTTCACCTTCCATGGACAGATATGCTCTTTATACACATTAATAAATCCCGAAATGAATTCCGGACTGTTGCACTTGGAACATGAAAAGACTTATAGTTTTGCAGTTATTGTGTATGTGAACAATTAGAAATAATGAACAGGAAAATGTGGTTCTGCCAGATTGTGTGGAGAAGACTTATAGTCTGCAGTTATTGTATATAAATATTAAATAATAAAAATATTACATGATTGACTGACTGACTGACGAAGGCTTCTTTTCTGCACAATGTCATAAAGATATTGACTAGTCCCAAGTGTGGGGGAAAAAAAGTGAGGGAAAATTTGCAGATAATGGACTTGGGCAGTAAGTTGTATAACTTTAGTATTGTTATCTCATTCACGTGACAGATAAAAACGGATAAGTTTTCTGTCCGTCTGAAGCACGATTTTAGCTTGTCCGTTTGAAACACAGACGCCTCGCGCACGACACCGGAACAGCGCGAACTACGAAAGAAACAGAGGGAAAAACGAATTGAAAGATGTCAGGTAGGAAAGGCACAGAAAAATAAACAATTATAACGCAAGTTAAACGTTTTACTGAACACTACTTGCCCTTTTTAGGCACGTTGACATAAAGAGCGGTAAGTGCCTATTAGCTTTGTCATTTCTATCCGTCTTTCTCTCCTCACGTATAACGCGGCTTCCACTGGACGGATTTTCGTGGAACTTGATATTGTGAAATTCTAAGCAGATCTGCCTAGAAACTCCAGATTTGGATAAAATCTAACAAAAATATCTGATACTTTAGATGAAGACCTAAGTATGTTTAATAAGCTCGTTCGCATAAATGCGAAAGGCGTCTGTTAGCCCTGTCCCGTCCGTCTGTCTGTCCGCATATATAAGCGTGGTTCCCACGGAACTGATTTTCGTGAACTATGATATCGGAGACCTGTGTGGCAATCTGTCGAGAAGCTCCAGATGTCTGACAGTCGGACAACAATATCGGGCACTTTACAGGTAGGCCCAAGTACATTTACAGTGTTGACAACTGTGCAGAAGGAACCCATTGTTACCTTTCCATGTCAGCACCCAACGGTTTTATATTGTTGACTACATGTAGGTCAGCAACACTACAAAGCGAGCGCATTGTTGCTTTTCCATGGCAAAAATGGACAAGTGAACGCGCCACAATGTTATGTTATACGCACATTGCCCATCTTGTTTTCCAGACGATGGCATCAGACTTATCTGAAGAGAAAAAAACACTTTAACTGTTCCTTCTCGATTGGAGTCGGTATAGGGACTAAGCTATGGGCTAGACGATCCAGGGTTCGATTTCAGGCAGGGACAAGAGTCTTCCCATCTCCAAAACATCCTAGACCGGCTTTGCGGCCCATGTAGTCTCCTTTACAGCGAGTACCGATGGTCCTTTCCCCAGGGTAAAGTGGATGGAGTGTGAAGTTGACTACTGATGCCTGTCTAGTGCAGAGGATGGAGTGTGAAGTTGACTACTGATGCCTGTCTAGTGCAGAGTTTAAGACAGAGTGGAACTACAGCCAAACTCCGCGTATCTGCCTGCGTGGCGTGCAAAGGGACAACTGCTTCGTTTTCCTTCCACGACTGAGGGCATGCGCTGTGACAGCTCGGCCACTGTGTGCGCGCAATTGAAAGTACGTTTTAATGCCCTTTGATTTCTCGCATGATGGTGTGTCGTTGTGTAGGAAAATGTAACTGCATTGGATTTGCCAGTTGCACACTAAACACATTCCCCTTTAACGTTCAAGTCTCATTCGTGATGATGCACATTCATATAATTTTACGAATTTGTTTATTGAGCAGAAGCCGCATTGATGATGTAATATACCTAGTTGTGGGATATATATTATATAAGCCTATATATATTATGTTCTCTATCATATTGTCGAAGGTACGCAATTAAAATTCTTAGTACAGTAAACAGCTGCTGCGGCATGTGTAAGACAGTGCTGTATCAAAACAAACGCTCGGCATCCCGCTGTATTGTTGGGGATTTATATGGCCAACGCGTGTACTTCCGCTTGATAATTTTATTAGTGGAAGCCGTGGAATTCTTCATGGATAAAGACTGCTCTGTTCTCTGTAAACTCTGCAGTACAATTTTCAGACATTTCAACAGTAGTTTGATTTCACGGAACCCCATTGCTTGTATGATATTGCATTTGCAATGAATTCCTCAAAGTCAGCTTTAATCTTCATTTCAATTAAGCTGTCCCAGGACACACAGCACACGCGTCCACGTAACATGACGGGTGTGCAAATAACATACGAGTCTATGTGCTATAGGTAGCCGTACAATCGTAGTAACTCTGTATCCTTAACGACCCTTTTCCTGTTATGTTTGTTAATCTTGTTTCTTTGATCACGAGAACCGTATTTTCGTGAATTATACAAATACAGCACCATATATGTCAGCAGACTGCTTTGAATACTATGCGAAATTCTCAGCTGTGCAGAATTAAAGAAACCTGCTTCACTATTGGAATATTTGTTTTTGGACCTTTGAAACACCTCTGTTAGATTGCACAACGCTAATTTGTTTTGCACAAGTTGTTACTTTCCATTTTTTGCCGTCTTATTTTCTTGTCTTTCAAGCATAGTGCGGCTAAAGTCTTTAAACCATGTTGGACGAATTTGACAAAATTACGAAAACCTCGAAGGTCGATATCTCCGACCCTAATGGATGTAGAGGACTCAGACTTCAAGAAACTAGCGTCTTCTGATGCCAAACCAGTGTACAAATAAGAAAAAGAATTTATAAATAAAAGGCTTTTTGCTGTGTGATTTGACATTGGTTCAACCGAATACATACGCACGCATGAAATATTTTGGTCTCATAAGTTTAATTTTTTCTCTTAAGAAAGGACATTAAGTTGTTCGAATGAAATAGCCGACTTTACTTTTTGATATGTCATTGAAATATCAACAGGATAAATGAGGTGTCTGTATCGATCGAAATGTAACATTCCGTAACAAGCAAGACAACAAATATCTCTTGTTGAAGTTGCTGGAAATTTTCTGTTATTATAATTATTGGAGTTATAGGTTTTATCTTGCGTAAAAGTGTGACGGTTTGGAGTTCCTATACAAAGAAACTGCGATTAGTGTATTGCACTTGTTTATTTATTTGTTTATTTATTTATTTTATTTCTTGACTGTCAGTATTTGAGTTCCAAATATATTATGTTTTGCATGACATCCATCCGTTCCTCTTTAACTGCCGCACAAGAAGTAGGTTTGAGGGATTTAAAGCAAAACTACTTTTATTGAGATTATAATATCCAATTTTTCTGGTACAAAACATTTTACGTACACAGTCGATCCCAGTTATAACGATATCATTTTATACGACACCTCGTTTCTAGCGTCGGATATTCTGTGGCACCAATTAATTCCTCACTGTTAATGGTAACATCATATTCCTCGGTTATAACAACACTCGTTTATAAGGACACAAAATATTCAGTCTCCTTCATGACGTTATAACCGAGTTCGACTCTATAAGGTATTCTTCATATTATTGGATGTTCTGATACGCGTTTGTTATGACTGGAATTGTTACTACAGTTCAAAGTTCCGGTATTGTTTCTCTGGTTGTGGCACTAGGAGCAAAACGTGACGGAAATGCTTATGCAAATAAATAAATAAATAAATGATAGGTGTCTCTGTGTTGTGATGGTTATTAATTGCAGTTAGAATTATTTATGCATATTTCGTATTTTTTGTTAGTGGAACATTTGGTAAGTTATTTTCACCGCCAAATCTGTACGCTGGGGAACCATCCCTTGTAGGCTGTTTGCAGCTGCTTAATTCGTATCTCTCCACATCTGCATTGTCTTTTGTTTGTAAATATATAAATATGTATGTGTTCTGACAAAATTTATAACACGCATTTTGACCTATAGTTCATTATTTTCGTTATGACGACGACGAAAGGATAATATAAATTTCATGGCTAACTATGTGTTAATGTGAAAGTTCTATGTGCTATGCTTTGTCTACTATTCCAACAGCCTAATCAGAGCCTTTGTGGTTTTCGGACACAGTTAAAACAAACAAGCACTTCCAAACTCTTTCACAAATTCCCAGTGACCAGTTTTATATCCGAACCAAGGCGAACTGCGTGACGTGAAACAAAAGTGTTCATTCAACAGAACGTCTTGCTTTGCGACCTTACCACTCTGTTGAACTGACTCAGATATCTACCTCCCTAATGTGCGGAAGTTATGTGGGAGTTCTGGATACGTTTCTATGCCGTGCTGTCAGCTTTATGACCCATATTCGTCTAGCACGTGAGTTATGACGTCACAATTTTAAAATTAAATCACCTAAGGTTAGTAGACAGTACAGCGCCCATCCTTTGGCAGCAGTCGCTCTGTTTGTGCAGTCTGGCTTTTATCAAAAGCCACGCGTATTTTGAGAGTGCAGACGGATGTGTGCATCCGTACAAGTAGTGTGTTACTTTGAAACGTTGATAACCGTCTGCTGGAGGGCTTCCCACGGCGAAAGACCGCAGTCTTTATATACAGCCCCGGCAGATGACATGTGCGTATGTTGTGGTGCTGCTTAACCCTCCAAATCAGTACTCCCCGTTGTCCGAAAGAGCATGTGTTTGAAGGTTCTGCGCTTCGACTGCTTGTTCTTCTGATAAAAGAGTAGTATTAAGATGACGATGAGTATGTATAATTGATGGAATAATACTGACAGGATAAATGAAGTTCTCGAATAAAACCCTGTTCCACCATCGCTTTGTCTATAACAAATATCACATCGACTTGTCCACGAGCCTCTGCGGTGAGAGGCCAGTGACTAACCGTCTGCTCCATGCATGGCCTTGAAAGGAAAAAATTAACCTTAAATTATTTAAATATTCAGTTAGTACCGTACAGTAAACACACCGCGTCTGCATTGTGAAAACGAACCAGTTAGCACTGTAGCGGGAAGTAATCGCTGTTTGCTCTGAAGACGTATGAATTACAGAAATGCGCACCGTGGGCAAGGGACACGTTCATGTACAACACTGGGAATTACTGCTGGCTTTAAATTTATATCATACATGCGTTATAAATTGTTATGGCTAAGAGTTGCAATTGGTTCAGTATAAAAACTTAATACAAATTTGCTCCTCCTCAAAGAGGTGATCAGTCACAGCCAACTTTCCTTTTATTTTTTATTATTGAGCTCCCAGGGCTTCGGCTTCATGAAGCCATCGTCAGGCTCCACATATACAAGCACAAGCAAACTGTACATAGTTGGAGGGAAAGGCCTTCTCCTTTATAAACACAGGTAAAGTTTTTTATACAATAGAAAATGATTGTATAAAAATATAAAAATGGTGTAAGGATAAAAATGTAAATATAAGATAGACAAAATTATGAAGAAAAAAGCGTAGTAGAATGCGTGGGCTTTTGTTATAAAATGTGTACCTAAAATGGACAGGCATAGTCTGTCAGCATTGCAGTAGCTCATTATAAGTTTTTTAATTAAACTGTCCTGGTTAAAGAAAATATTTGCATTACAGGTGTAGAGTTTCGTTTTCAAGTTCTTAAAGCGATGGATGCAAGCTTGACTGGCTTTTATAAACTTAATGTTAGGGCTTTGTTAATGTTTTTATAATGTTTAAAATATGTAGTTCTTTATTTGCACATTATTATGGCATAATGCGCGGCATTACTGTGTCAGTCATACAGATGTCTTGTTTCTGGTTGGGAGGCGTATCGACGATGCACGTTCAAGACGTGTTCTGCTGACAACTTTTCTGTTGATGTTATTGTTGTTGTTGTTGTTGTTGTTGTTGTTGTTGTTGTTATTTAATCTGTAATTTTGATCGATATTAACCATTGTCCTTTTTACGCGCGCCACGTAAGTCGCAAAAAAGGGCCTCTTAGCTTCGTTATGTCCCTCTGTCTGTCCGTATGTCCGTCGGTCCGCATTTATCAGCACGGCTGCCACTGGATAGATTTCCCAGAAATTTGATATTGGGGACTTTTATGAAAATCTGTCGAGGAAATCCAAAATCGGACAAAAATATCGGGCACTTTACATGAAGACCTAAATACCTTCTGTTTTTGCCGGCACCAGAATTTCGCCATAAAAGTCTTGTACAACCCTCGGTGTTTGTATATTGTTGACAGCGATATTAGTTCAACAGCAAACAGAGAACGCATTTTTGCCTTTCCTTTGCGACAATAGTTACGTGAAAGCACCACAGCGTTACGTTGCACGCACACTGCCTGTTTTGTTCATTTTTAAATTCGAAGTTGCGTACCTGACTAGAGGTACGCTAATGGTTTAGTACATAGTGGAAAGCATGCGTGAAGAACAAGGCACAATTTCGAATAAGTTTCAATAATGATGCAATATTTATCTGCCTGTAATCTCAAGAAAATGCCATCTCTGATAAGTGCTAAGTGTAACAAGTATTAGCTATTTATTGTTATCAGTTAGTATGACACTGAGTACTTCCACTGGATTGCGAGCGATGACTGACAAATGTTAACGATGTTTAACGGGTGGGGTACAATTATTAGTTATTTTCACATAATTAGTAGCTGATATGGATAAGTGGAGAAAGGGTTACTCAACAGTGTAATACTTAATTTTAGTAATGCGAGTTTCAGGAAAAGCACGACAAAGACGGCAAAATAATTACACTGTTTAGCTGTCCGTAACAATATCTTTAGCGGTGTTTAGAGTTTTAGAATTTACATGTTTTGGATGTTAGGCTGGCGGTGCATTAAGTAACCACTGGGGCTTAAAGGGTTAGGCCGGTATGTCGGCCTGTCAAAGGAGGGGGCATAAAGTAAATGGCGTAACCATTCCCTGTACCAAGAGAGCAAAACTGCGTCACTCCCTCGTTTACCTCATTCCACAACAAATCGAAGCATAAAATAGTAAAAAAATTAAATATGCATGCAAACACATAACGTTGACTGCTAGCTTGTTTAACATTGCCGGATCAGATCTGCGCTCCTCTGGGCTGTTGTGCAGCGTAGGTTGGTTTGTTACTCACGTTTCGGGACAGTATATCGGTCTCTTCTTCAAGGTTAGGATGTTCATGGGGAAAGCCTTGGCCATCTGGACCTTGAAGATGGGCCCCTTACGCTGTCCCGAAACGTCAGAAAGCGATCTCAGCTCCAAGGCGGCGACAGCCTCAAATCCGATAATGCTGGATGAATTGCGACATTATTACGTGAGAAGCCGGCACAGCGTAAATCGACAGGGATTTGAGACAAGGTGGCCGCAGATTTTTCAATACCGAAAGGACCTACGAAGCAGACAAACTCCAATCGGGATAGTAGCAGCCCTGGCCTAGAGTCGCTCGACAACCTCCCGGACATAAGTGAAACGCGGCTGCGCCAGCTTTTTGGTGACTTCTCAGTTATCGTGTCTGTGTGGTGTCGATAACCAAAGGGAGCGTGGGGTGAGGCAGCAGAGCAACTGGCCGTGCCGTTATGCAAGATACAGCAGTTATGTCTGGAATGAAAATAAAAATGTAGTACCAAGAATTGAGTCTGAATAAATGACGCGACAGCTGAACCTCACGTGCATAGTTTACAGCGGCCGTCGACATGTTCACCAGTCGCCGAATGCGGCAAATTGGCGGTAAAGTGTCGCGAACTGACATGCCATATGTATATTTTTTTATTCCGCATTTCCGAATCGAAATGTTCATTTGTCTTTCTGACGCTGCCGTACTATAGTGTATAACATTGGAAACATTCATTCACAAAAATAATTGTGCATTAAGGTCATATATTCAGCCAAAACACACGTCTTGAGTTCATGACACCAGTTTGGAGACATGCTGAAAACTGGCAGCTCATACATTCGGCCAAACATCCTTCAGTTGATCAGGGGGAAAGGTTGCCGTATTTTACACTGATTTTTCTTGGTTACTGAGAATGCTTGATTCTTTTGTGTTTGACCTATTAATGCCCCAAAGTAAAGTTAATGCAAGCAGTTTTAGAGAACGAGAAGTCTCACACCCCGGCCAGGGATCGAACTGTGATTCTTCGGTGGTAGTGCTCATAGCATAGTCACTAGGCCAACTGAGCTATCTAGACTCCCTAGCTGAGGAATAAATACCTATTCTAAATTCACGCGCGAGCGCGTGTGTGTGTGTGTGTGTGACAGGAACATCTTCAGGACATAGCCTTATGGCCTATAACAGATAAATGTGAATTTGTAATCGGTATTTTTAACGCATTCACGAAGGCAATTCGAAACAGTTACGCGGCATTCGGACTGCCAAGATGCAGGGAACTCGAAACTGGAGTGCAGTACGGACTGCAGCTGTCCAGTGTCGTTCGCAAAGCTTGTACATGACTGCAGCGAGATGGTAAAATTAGATTTAGATTATTTATAGCTCATGGATGTTGAAGGGTAATTCTCCGGCTAGAATAAGTAGCAACCGGCTTTGAATTTCGATTACAGGAGCACATAAGAGTTTCTGTGAGCAAGTGGTCTTCAAGACAAGGTTGCGGAACCTCAAAATGGAGGGACGCATCGAGAAGGGCAGAAAAGCCGTGGCAGCTTTGAGTAGTATCCAGTTCGAATATCGGCCGCAAACCAGTTTATCGGACTGCAATTTTTCTTGATTTTTCCGAGTCTTCTGAAAAATTACGAGGTCATACAACCATGGGATGGGCCACAGTCATTTTTAGGCGCATTCATAAAATTGCTGAAAGCGACAATAAGCTTCATCGTGTCAGTCTGTCTGTCCGTCCGCCCCTTCGCATGCAAAAGCTCGGCTCCCACTGGCCGGATTTTCGTGAAATTTTACATTATTTTTCGAAAATCTTACAAAATTAAAATCTTACAAAAATAGCGGGTACTTTACATGAAGACCTATATACATTATGATAATATCCCTCTGAATTCTTCTTAGAATGAGAAATGTTTCAGACAATAGTTTTAGAGAAAATCAAAACACATTTTATGTTCAATAACGTGTTTTCTCCAAGATCGTGCCATTTATGAGGTAATGTGGACAAATATGGTAGTGCCAATAGGCCACAGACGGCAATATAATACGGCGCATGCGCATTTCATGTTGGATAACTAAGGCTACAGACACACACTCAGAATATGTAATACTTGCTGCTTGTCCACGCGAACAGTGGTTACGCGAACCGCCTCCATGTTACGTTTATAGGTACAGTGCCGGTCTTTTTTCCAGTATCGTTCCCGATCATAGGAATCTTGCCATTTTTCATTCGACCCCAATACTACATATTTTCATAAAGATTCGCGAAATTATACAGAGTGGCGCAAAGCCGACCGACACATTTTGCCACGCGATAGTTTTTACATAACAATAACTAACTCAATAACGAATTCCATGGAGCAGAGGCCTTCTTGAGAAGCTAACAGTTTCTCAGCTAGTCAAGAAATTCCCCGCATTTTATGGAACCCGAAGGTTCATTACCGCATTTGCAAGAGCCCGCCACCTGTCCCTATCCTGAGCTAGGTCAATCCAGTCCATGCCCCCATTCCACTTCTTGAAGATCCATTTTAATATTATCCTCCCATCTACGCCTGGGTCTCCCAAGTGGTCGCCTTCCCTCAGGTCTCCCCACCAAAATCCTGTATGCACCTCTCTTTGCCCCCATACGTGCTACATGCCCCGCCCATCTCATTCTTCTCGATTTGATTACCCGAATAACATTTGGTGATGAGTATAGGTCATTAAGTTCCTCGTTATGTAGTCTTCTCCACTCCCTTGTCGCGTCGTCCCTCTTAGGCCCAAATATCCTCCTCAGCACCCTATTCTCGAACACCCTCATTCTTTGTTCCTCCCTCAGTGTGAGAGACCAAGTTTCACACCCATACAAAACAACAGGTAAAACTACAGTTCTGTATACCCTAATCTTTGTGTTTTTGGATAGCAACCTGGAAGACAAAAGATTCTGCACCGACTGATAGCAAGCATTCCCCGACTTCAATCTGCTCTTAATTTCTTCATGAATGGAGTTTTGATCCGTTAGGGTTGCTCCCAAATATTTGAATTCTTCTACACTTTCAAAGGATTTATTATATCTCTTTATGTTTTGATTATGTCGTGCATTCTGATTTCGAGACATGACCATGTACTTAGTTTTCTCAGCATTTACTTCTAGACCAATCCCCTTACTAGCAATCACTAAATCTTCTGCGTTTTTCTTTACACTATGTATGCTTCCGCCCAGTATATTGACATCGTCAGCATACACCAGAAGCTGATGTGTACCATTCAATTCCAAGCCCTCCTGGTTTGCCTGAACCCTCCTAATGGCATATTCTAAAGCAAAGTTGAAAAGCAATGGTGACAGAGCATTTCCTTGTTGCAAGCCATTCTTAATAGCAAACGTGTAAGACAGATGTTTGCCTACCCGAACTCTGCTATACGTTTCACTTAGACACATTTTTATTAACCTTACTAATTTCATGGGGATACCAAACTGAACGAGAATATTATACAAGGCCTCCCTCCTAACTGAATCATAGGCTTTCTTGAAGTCTATTATATAACAATAAAGGGAGCAAATGAAGTGCACCACTTATATGTACAAAAAAAAGCAATTTATTATTTATTACTTTTGATAGTTAACATCTTGAATGAGGCTTCCTTTATTTGAGACACATTGCCTTAAACATTTCTCAAACTTGTCAACAACTCGGCTCAACACCTGTTGATTTATGTCTGCACTTTCATCCTGAATAGCATGCTTCAGGTTCTGTACTATCCGTGAGCGATTCCTGTACACGCACTCTTCCAATCATCTTCATACGAAGAAATGCAGGACCGTGAGGTCCGGCGAACATGCAGACCATGGGATACCCGATACAGGAGAACGCTCTTTGTGACTCATTAGCTCGCTACATGCTCCTGCGATCCATGGTCACTGAACAGGTTTTGAAGTGGCATGGTATCGTCTTCCTCGCCGTGTGCAGACTCTGCCTCCTCTCCCCACTTGTTGGGCAAAAGTGCCTTCTGAAATGTGTCAGTCTGCTCTTCGCCACTCTGTATGTTTTCGTTGGACCATGTCACAGTGAACACCATCTGAGACATTGCTGCAGTGGTCACATACCGTCTACAGTAAAGATAGTATAGTTAAATAAGTTAGGAAACGAACAGAAAGAGAGGATCGAAGTAACACAACTTACTTGTGTTAACTTTAGTTAAGTATGTGGACTGCCTCTGAGATACTGTATATCCAGGTCCAGTGCACTTATATAGCTATTCTACAAAGAATTGTCTACATTTTAACTATTTGATTCTTTTACACCACATCAGCTGTATATAAAAGTGGCTAGTTTCGTTGTATGCAGTATTTCTATGGTTAGGTCCCTGATGATGATTCCCTGGGGATCAAAGCATGTAGGAATATACAATGTGACATAACATAAATATCTAAGCAACAATATTGTGCATTTTGCTGGCTAAGTGTTACGAATTTATTCAAATTTTTTTTGTTTTGGGATTTGAATCATATTCTGCGCAGCCCAAGTCCTGCAGACCTTAAGACTTGGACTTCATGTTGAGTGATGTTTACAAGTTCTGATTTAATACCTATAGAGTACGTTTATATTGGACTTACAAGAAAAGCGAAAACTTGAGGAGCCCCAGTTGAAACACAAAGACTTAATTGTATCAGTAAGCCAGCTGCCAATTCTTTGATGCCACCATATAACTTAGTAATGCGAGAGAACATCTCATTTCATACAGTAGCTAACCTACTGGCTAGATGACCGAAGAGTGGGGGTTTAAATTCCCGGGCAGACGGACCAATTGTTTTCATTTCCACGTTGTCTCGACTGACTTTGCAGCTCACTCAGTCTCTTTATCCACCGAGTACCTGGGCGTAAAGTAGCCGGGGCTTGAAGTTGACCACTCAGCTCCATCTCATGCCGAGGTCAAGGTTGCATGTGGAACTATACCTCCATTCCCGCACACGTCTTCATGGCGTGGTACATAATTAAGAGCAAAGAGACTTTATCTTCTTATCTGTAGACCTATTAAATGTCCGGACTGAAGCTAATTACTCCTGTTGTCAAGCGATAAGAAGCACGGTATCAAGATGCTAGACCTGTGCTTGGCTGTGTTGAGGATCGGTAGCGTTAAGAACCTACCTCCAGTTGCGAAATGCATTGGATAAACTGATGACATGGAAAGTTACACTTAGCCATTCCGTTCTTAAAGGTCGAATATTTATGTGATGATAATATCCTGATTAGTTATCTAACTAATCAATTTGAGCTTTGGCTTTTATGTGGTAAGGTTTCTTGCCGAAAGGACTGGTAATTAGTTTAAACATTTCTGAGCGTAAGAGATTATATTTCGTGGTACTACGCCTGTTGCGGTTACACGCTGGCCCCTCGCTTCCGGACTCCTTCTGTCCCAGGTGGACACAATTTGAGATTTTTAGTGGGCGAAACAAACGGTGAAACAGGTTTCTCTCCGAGCATCTTGGGTTTTCTCCGTCTAAGCACTATTCCACCACTACTACAAACTTATCTGCCACCACCAGCTGAAGTGTGTGACAGCCGTGGCCAGGCAGCACCTTATCAAAACCCAGCCTTTAAATGGGGGGCTTCAACCCTGACCCTGCACTTGACTGGTCGCACATTAAGGACGTAAGGCTTTTTTTTTAAGATTATCTTGGGCAGTAAAAGAATTTGTTACTACTAATTCATTCCTTCCTTCCTTCCTTCATCCATTAATTCATTCATTCTTTCGTGGATTTAAAATAAACTTCACTGCACTGGTGATTAGCCAGTGCTGAAACATTAAATTAATCAAACGGAAACTCAGTGACAGATATATGTTGCAAAAATCCGATTGTAACGTTTAATCGCATATTTTATATATATTATTGTGTAAGATGTCACAAAAAGTTTAGACTTGTGCCTTATATTGGGTGTTTTTATATTATACACCTGATGATGGTCGAATAATTGGTGAATACAGGTTGTGCTGAACGGAGCATAAAGCGGTTTGTTTTATTCGAAACTCAATTACTTAACGCAGCAAAAGATTTTGTAGCTGTCATTCATCTCACCAGCTGTAATGTTAATATTGTTCCCGTTACTGGTCAGCACATCTAACAAACCCTCGCCATCTACAGTGAGTAGCGAGAAAGCGGTCAGACTAAGAAAGACATCTAACAAATAGAAATTACGAATGGAGCTGAGGGATTGGCTGAGGAAATTTATGGAATGGGGCTTCATTGTAGATCGATGTGATAATAGTACTAAACTGGATGTTAGAGAAACGGGTATATATTTCAATTTCTCAGAGAGGAAATCAGTCACGACCAACAATTTTCTTTGCTTTATTAAAAATTACTGAGCGAGCAGGTTTCGGCTTATACAGCCATCATCAGGCTCTATGAAAACATGAATTAAGGAACTCCATGTTTTTATAGAGCCTGCTGATGGCTGTATAAGCCGAAACCTGCTCGCTCAGTAATTTTTAATAAAGCAAAGAAAAGTGTTGTTCGTGACTGATTTCCTCTCTGAGGAACTGTGTATGTACCTTGTGAACATACGCCAACTGGGATGTTAAACATAAAAATTAGAGAAACATGTTTGTGGTGACTGCACTATGTATTAAGACTGACGTTTGTTTTGTTTACTTACTCCTTTTTTCCCTTCTGTGTGTTGATCGACTTCTCTGCTTTTAAACAGTTCTTAATCGGACCTTTCTCGATAGCCGTTGGGTAATTCTGTCATTTGCTCGAGCGCCGCTGCGGATACCAGCAGTAGACGCCGACTGGCGCCAGTATTATTGCAGTATTCAGTGGCGTTATACAATGTCTGGACGCCTATCCCTCCTTGGCCACTTTAGCACTGAACTGCAGTGACGTACGCAGGAATCTGGTCTGCAAAATTTCAGTCGCCCGTTGCACGTTTTCACAGTTGACACAGCAAGAGATTTCGGCGTACGTCTCACCATATCATTTTCGCTTGACCAACACCTTAGCAGCATTGATTGTACTAGATAGTTTACAAAATTCGAAGCCTATGTGTTCTACGACAAAGCCACGCGGGCTTTACAATGCAGTTTTCTGCCCACGCCGCTTCTCTTGCTGAAGGTATAGTGCACGCCATGAAAGCGTATGAGGAGGAGTGGAGAAGTAGCTCCACGTGCAGTATTAAACGCGGTACTAGATGGAGCTAAGCGGTCAGCTTTATGCCCCCTACTCCTGCACGCGTAGAGAGAGAATTTCCGGTACATACTGAATAGGAGAACGGCTGGGCCCCCGGAGCCAGTCCAGGCGCTTCGAAGAAGTGAAAAGTCTCTTTCCCCTCCCGTGAATAGAACCACGATTCCTCGGTCGTGCAGCCCTTCGTCTCGTCACTACACCAACTGCCCTATCCCAGCTTTGCCCATGGTTAGAATTGTTCACTGGGTAGGGCTTTTGGTATTACTACAATGAGGGAAGAGATTTAACCCTTTTAATGGAACGAGGGTCGTCAGCCCCCTACCCATTCTCTAGAACACGTACGTCTTCTGTGCGGACGGCGGTTACTGGTTTGAACTGCCAGCCCTCTCCGTAATTTCTAAATTTTGAATAGTATAATTTCAGTTAATTTCTGTGATGATGGTTATATCAACCGAATTAATAGCCGAAATCTCCACTTTATGCTGTCACTTCTGGAAGCCCCGTCCGCCGTTTGAACTACGGATACTGGCCGGCTGCATAGTTTCAGTTGTTCTACTTTATTAGCGCAACTATAACGGGCATGGGGAAAGAAACGACGACGGCGATGATGATGATGATAACGTGTAACGCATTTACATTACAATGACAAGCAATAACATAGTTCAAACGCTACTAGGATATGATCGTACGACCGTTTGCGCATTAGCCGTGCCCACGTGGAAAGACGTTGCTGAGCATGCGTGTGTTCACGCTCTAGCCAATCGTGATCAGCCGGAAATGACCTGATAAGACCGCAGTCCCGTACAGAGTGTTGAGCAACAGCTGACGTCAGGGAAGCGACATCTGCAAGTGGAATGTTATCGCCTCCGGCTGGGGTTTGCTTCCGATTACATGTTAGTAATAATATTACCTTGAAAAACTGGTTCGTAGACATCAGGGTGCAACGGAGGTGCGAAGGAGGGTCCACGGGAACCGAGGATGAGAGCAGACTTTGATTAGATGCTCGTACATGGAGTGATAAGAGGGAAAGCAGTACGCATATTCAGGTGGTAAACAGTGTTCAGTTGGTTTAGAAGGGATTCGTTATAGATGAATTTGTGTATATAGATTTTATGTTTATCATCCTGTCGTGTTAACTGTAACAAAGAAGGATTTAAATATCGTCAACCATAACGCATGTTTTATACTTTGCGGTGGCAACATTTTTCGACCTAATTCGGTCATCTTCAGGCCATTAATATAAAAAGTGTTGTATACAGTTTCATTAGATGGTGTTAATAACTGGGATCCCAATTTTACAATTAAGGAAAGTAAGGAAATAACAAATGTTGAGTTTTGATTGATTTGGAAGGTAAAAGTTTTATTTGCCGTGAAAATAGCGGATGGAGGAAAATGTTTCAGTTTCTTCTAACTTCGTCTTATTTTAACACAACGGAGGAATAGCTAGCCATGTAGAGGAGGTAAGCAAGACAAGTTACCATGGTATCTTACGTGTGCCGAACTAGAATTCTGTGTGGCGGATTGGTCCCGATGGTTGTAGGTGCAAGTGGTGGTGTAAAGCGAATATTTGAGGGAGAGTGTAACAGTACTTCGGAATTGACTGATTTTGCCGTGAACAGCTTAGTAGTGGGGAAAAGGTTAACTGTAGCAGTTCTTGTGTTTAAAGATAGAAATGGGTATGTTTTAGCAGGTTTGAAGAAGGGTGATAAGGAAATGAGAAACAATTTTTAATGTGTCTGGTGTGAAGGATGTTGAGAAGCAAGAGGCGTGTATCGAAAGATACATTAATGTATTGTAAAACTGTTAAAGAAAATGGACCTATCTCGTAAAGAACAGTGGTAATGCGGAGTCGTATTACATGGTATTGTATTCCACACAGAAGTACACAATACGGTATCACATGTGACCGTCCACCCCTAATCCCGACTTGCGGTTACAGGAGCTGGGTACTCATCGGGAATATGGATCCATCCCAAGGATTATACAGGGGGATTAAAGCCACATGGATGGTGACCGTCATACTTGGTATCCACAGTTTGTGCTTTATTCTACACACATTAGAATAGTCTTATAACTTTCAACACACAGCAACTTCTTTCCGCTACTTCTTACATCACTGCCCTCGCAGTCACTACTGTTGCGACCACCTCAAGTTTTTCTTTAAACAGTTCACACAACAACAAAATAAAAAACTCAAATGTTCTCTTTCCTTTGTTAGGCGTTACAACAGAATGAGCGAAAACACGCCGGTCACTCGACCGACCACAACACAGCAGAGGCAACTGCTACGCTGCAATAAACCAACTACAACAACAGTGCATGAAATACTCCCCACAACTCACATTTGAAGCAACCCTACAAAAATTTGTGAAGCGGGCGGTTACACCCCCCCCCCCCCCCAAAGATGAGATGGTGTTTTGAGGATCGAACCTGCCAGTTCATCCGTTTTTTTACATGCAAGTATAAACAGCTACCTAATAATTAGTGAAGAAATAGATAAATTAATAATAAGATACGAACTCTCATATAATTGAATATTAATTTCAAACAGAGCTCATCAATCCAAATTTTTTTAGTAGCAAATGTATCTCTCTCTACCTTGACAATTACATATAAAACACTTATTGCAGTACATTTAATTACAAATGTTTCTTAATGAAATTAACTCCTGCTTGTGAATGCACGTCTAAGTACATTTACTAACTCTGAACTTCCATCAATTACAGTCACTCAAAACTTTCAATATTACACACCTGCAAATGCTCCTTGACAGCATATAACAATTGTACATATTTCACATTGCTGGTTGCTTTCACACGTTTTATTTTAATTTTTTTTTTTGCACGAACATACTTTTGAGGCAAAATTTCCAAATATTCTTATGAAATGCATTCTTAATTCTGTACGCAAGCAGAGTACCATTTTGTGGCATCTCTCGCGCCATTGGACTATAGAATCGCCATTATAACTTGACCTTTAATTTTCAGATGTTACGTAAGGTTTTAACACCAATTTGTTGAAAACCTTCAATATCTTTTCTCGCACATCGGTCACTTCATAAGTGGATGGCGCCACTATCCGCACGACCTTCCAAGGTCTGTCGTAGACCCTGCCGAACTTCCTGGTAATTCCAACGGCGGCATCAGACACAGGTTGACATTTTGCTAAAACCATCACCTAATTTGGGATCCCCTTTTGTAATACCAGTCTTCCTTTTGTTGCTCTTCGTGGCCTTTTCCCTCATCCTCACGTATGCCTTCACAATTTTACTCTGGAGGGTTTCCATTGGGCTTATATTTTAGTCGCCTTTTTCAAAATCTCCTTGAATAAGTCTGGCGTGTCCTCGCCACACATCAGTTCTATGGGACTGTACCCAGTCGAATCTGATATCGTGCCATTTAGCCACCTTTCAATGTGCGGCAGTAATTCCGGTCACTTCTTGTGCGCTTCATGGCAGTATATCCGACAAAACTTGCAAATCTCCCTCATATAACGCTCTCTTGGATTAGCCTGCGGATGCCGTATGGGTGAAAACATGACTCTTACGTTTGGATCTGCCAGCGTTCTCTTCCACGTCCGACTCACAAACTGAGTACCATTGTCACTCAGTACGCATTCTGGCCGCGTCACCTTTACTATGTAATCATTTGAAAACCTATTCAGGCAGGCCTTAGTCGTGGCCGATCTCAGTGGCTACACCTTTACGAATTTCGAAAAAACCTCCACACACACAAAAATTAACCGGACCCCGCCACGTCCAATGGGCAACGGCCCGTAAAAGTCGACGGCACAGAGTTCTCCTGGTTTCGACGGCAAGTGGCTGACGTTTTCAGTATCGTAGCTACGGTTTGGATGTTTAACCTTCTGGCAAATGTGGCATTGGGAAATAAACTTCCTAACTTTCCGCCCTAGACTCTTAACGTAGAACGTACTGGCAAGTTGCAACAAGCATTTCTCCACGCCTAAATGTCCCAGTGATGTATGTACGAACCTAATAACGGGAATCTCCAGTTCAGCCGGTAAGATCGGCCTCCAGTAGGGGTATTTCAAGTTGTCTTTGATAAACAGAACGCCGTCTTTCACCAGGAATCTCTCGCCAGGATTCACCTCGTTCTGTTTAACTGCCTGTATCAATTCCTGAATCTTCTTGTCCGCGGCTTGATACTTTGACAAGTCCCCGAGGTATCTCTCCACAGAGGGGTCGATGTCCAAGTTAATGGCAACTACCATAATCTCCTTAGGCATCGATAGTTCCTTTATGTCACGTTCGTTCAGGCCCCCTGGGTGGCGGCTTAAGGTGTCGGCGAAAAAATTTTTAGCCCCGCTGAAGTGCTTCACGTGAAGGTTATATTCTTGCATCTGCATGACCCACCTAGTAACTCGGTTAGATGTGAGCGCACATTTGTTTAAAAACGACAGGGCCTTATTATCTGTGTTCAATTGGATCTCGTGGCCGAACACATACAACTTAAACTTCTCCAAAGAGAAAACAATCGCTAATAGCTCCTTTTCCGCTACTGTGTACCGCCGTTCGGTCTGCGTAAGCACGCGTGAAGCGGTGGATACAACGTGTGTTTTGCCGGCCCTGTCAGTCTGCATTAACACGCCTGTTATTGCCTTTAAAGCTTGCATCTGCTATTGCCTTTAAGCTTGCATCTGTGTTTATAATGTAGGGCAATGTCTTGTTTGGGTGAATAAGGTGAATACTATAAGCAAACCTGGCCCTTAGTTCTTCGAATGCCCGCTGATATTCAGGGAACCAATTCCATTTACTCCCTTTTTTCAGCAGGGGAAGAAGTGGTACCACATAGTCAGCATAATTTATGATGAAGCTGTGATGATAATTGCAGGTGCCTAGAAACTGACGTAACTGTCGCTGATTTCTAGGGGCCGAGTAGCTTAAAACAGCTTCTATTCGCCGCGGGTGAGGTGACACGGAACCTTGCCGTATGACGTGCCCTAGAAAGGATATTTCTGTCTTACAGAATTTACACTTCTTTGCGCTTATCGAGAACCCGGCTTGGGTCAGCCGTCCCATTATAGTGTCCAAGTGCTTAACATGCAGTTCGAAAGACGGAGAGTGTACTACAATGTCGTCGACGTAGGTGACCGCGTAACTATGGGTGTCCGAGCCAAGAGTTAATTGCAGCGCTCTTACAAATGCAGACAGAGTTCTTAAACCCGTATGGACATCTGGTATACTGGTATAACTGCGAATCAAACAGGAAGGAAGTGTACTTCCTACATTCCTTCTTGAGACCTATCTTTAAGAAGGCAGATGAAAGATCGATGCTAGTAATAAACCTGGAGCCGTGGAACTGTTGTAACAACTCCTGAATGGGTGAGACTCTCGCTCGGTCAGGTGTAATATGCCTGTTTACTGCTCGAGCGTCCGTACAGATGCGAGGCTCCTTCCCTTCTCGTAGTACAATAGTCAGGGGTTCACGTAGCTTGAAGTAGAGACTTCCAAAACATTATCCGCCATCATTTGCCTTATTTGTTCTCTGACAGCGGGTCTGACTGAAAACGGTATTTGTCGAGTATGGCCAACAATGGGCTCTGAGCATTGCACTTCAAATTCATACTCAAATATCTTGCACAGTCCTGGCTTGAACGAAAAATGAGCCTCGTATTTCAATAGCATATTGAACAAGTCCTCCTTCTGCTCGTGAGTGAGGTTATGTGACTCACCTACTTACATGCGGAGGTCGCGAGTGCTAAGCGTCCTGATGTCTTCCGATCCACTTTCAGTGTTTACTTCAGTTTCCTGTGTGGTCAGCTGGACTCTAAATTTGCACACTTTCATCTTTGTGTCTCTTTCCTTTTCATCTGCTTCATTAATATCTAACACATTCACAATCAACTCGGAATGATCGTCGTCATCTCCATCGCTCTTGTATAGAGCTGCGTCGCCGCTTCGCCTTTCATCAGCAGATATAAAAGTATCGCCATCCCTGAAATCGGTGCCTAACCCCTTCAATTTAATCTTATTAAGGCACTGCAATAGAGCCCTCTTACTCTCCTCGCGCATAGATGTAAAATTTTTCGTGGTCTCAGCTCTCACTGTATTAACCCTTTCATCCTCTCGTCTCATAGTCAGTAATTCAATTAGATTCAACTGGACTCCCGGGCTTGCAACCAGGCCCACTCCCATCTCGCTCTTCGGCAAGGAACTCTAGGAAAACTTATGTTCATAGTTGGAACCATTCTTTCGCGTCCTGAAACGCCCTTCAGCGAAGTTAATCTCGACGTTGTTTTCATGCAGAAAAGTTATTCCCAAGATAGCGTCAGGCACTAGGTTTAGGGCTATCATAAACAATTGTTCATAGCTGACTCCAGCTATTTCAAACACAATCAAAGCCTGTGATTTTATTCTTTTAGTTTTGTTTCCGAAAGCAGTTATCAAGACTCCGTTTATTACTGGTAGTTGCGGTGCTTTTAAGCCCTTTGTTAACAGATCCTCAAATATTCCTTCCGGCATCAAAGAAATTTCTGCTCCAGTGTCCAAAACTGCTGTTAGTTTTACATCACCTATGTCCAACTGAACATGAGGGCAACCATACAAGTTATTTTCGTTTATGTAATATATATTTACAATTTCTTGTCCCTTTTCATCGATTATCGATGGACCTGCAGTATGAATTTCCTCTTTAGCCAGTTCACTTAGCGCATCTATCCTTTGGCTCGGAATTACATCTGTGGCGCCTCCCCCGCACGAGTCTAATGTACGCGCCTCTACATTGACTCGCGACTGCTTTCCGGTCGAGACATTTCTGACTGTACGTTCCTGTCACGCGACACAGTAGTTGCTCTTTCTGGACTGTAGGAGTCAGCAATTCGATTTAAGCGGTTGCGCCGCTGTCTGTGTGGCGAAGCGACCCGCGATTCCCGGCCCGTAGACTGCTCATTACGCTGTATACCTTGGTTATAACTCGCGTTGTCTCTATAACGCATATATCTGACATTTTGGGGTTCAGACCTCGGTCGGTATTGCCCGCTTTGATTGTGGCCGGCGGACGATCTGTACTTTGGCCTTGACGACGGAGGTTCACGGTTCGAATTTTGTCTTGCTTCGCCGCCCTCCATTATTTGCAGTTTGTTTAAGAAGCTGAAGGCTTTCTGTACTGTTTGTACATTAGCGGACAAAAATGCGCGTTGAACGTAGTTAGGGTAATGACCACTGATAGCGTCGATAACTTCCAGCTCCGACATTTTTGGTGTCAGATTTGCCGCCATCATTGCGTATCGTAAAAAATGAGCAGACAGATTCTCGCCCCCGCTTTTGATGAATCTGTCTTCGTACATCGAGCAACGCACCTGTGATTGGATTTGCGGGCGCCATAACAACTCTGTGATAGCTTGCTTGAAATGCTCATAGTTTGTCAGTTCTTTATAAATGGCGGTAACCCACTGCTGTGGGTACTCGTCAGTGATAGCTTTCATCGCTATCTGCAATTTTATTTCCGCAGGTACATCCTTTAATTGAAAATAACTATCTAACTCTTCCAAGAAGTTAACAATGTTCTGCTTTTTACAATCACTGAATTTAGGTAAGGCCAAATCACTCGTAACTGAATTATGGAAATGCCCAAATCCTGGTACCAACTCATTGACATGGGACAGTTCACTCACGCCTCTGATTGCCTCTGTCTGTGCACGTACATGCAAACAATCATCATTGTTATAATTATCATGTCTGCGGTTGCTAAGGAATTTAGACACAGCCGGTGGAACAGAAGTTGGAGTCGCCCCTACGTGGTTGCCATTTGTACCACGCACACCGTCAGCTGATGACTAAAGGTTTGCGCTGTGTATTGCGGTACCGTGCCCGCAAAACTTATCTAACTGGGATTCAACTTTCCCCAGTCTGCTGTCTACAAGCTCCTCAATTTTCGTTTCCAACTTCTTTTCCAGTCCACAAAATTTATCTACAGTTACTCCATGTCTGAGATTTACAATTTCTGCCTGGATATTTTCAAATTTACTTTCTACCTCCTTCTTATGGTTGTTTAATTTATTGAATAATCTTTCCAGTTTCAAGGTTGAAATTTCCTGTCTGATCTCCCCCATACTATCTGAGGGCATTTCTGTTCCTACACGTGATGACTGAACATTCTGTAGGTCTATTTCTATTTCTGGTGCTTCATTAGCTTCTTCTAACGACTTTCGGCTCCTGAGGGACCGCGTTTCATTTTTAACACTGACCTGATTTTGGAGATTATGGTGTCCGTATGGTATACCTGACGAGTTCTATCTGTTGATCTTGTGCGGCTTCTTCTCCGCGGTTATCGTCGCGATACTCCTTGGTGCGGCGTCCCGCGTCGTAACTGCCACGATGATTTGGCTGCTGTCGAATAATTCCTATCCGTCTCTGACCCTTGATTAAGCGACGAAGGTTACCGCTTCGATGCCTTCACGTTGGGCGCCAAAATTTGCTGTAACCGTCCACCTCTAATCCCGACTTGCGGTTACAGGAGCGGGGTACTCATCGGGAATATGGATCCATCCCAAGGATTATACAGGGGGATTAAAGCCACATGAATGATGACCGTCATATTGGTATCCACAGTTTGTGCTTTATTCTACACACATTAGAATAGTCTTATAACTTGAACACACTGCAACTTCTTTCTGCTGCCCCTTACATCACTGCCCTCGCAGTCACTACTGTTGCGACCACCTTAAGTTCTTCTTTAAACAGTTCACACAACAACAAAATAAAAAACTCAAATGTTCTCTTTCCTTTGTTAGGCGTTGCAACAGAATGAGCGAAAACACGCCGGTCACTCAACCGACCACAACACAGCAGAGGCAACTGCTACGGTGCAATAAACCAAATATAAAAATAGTGCATGAAATACTCCCCACAACTCACATTTGAAGCAACCCTACAACAATTTGTGAAGCGGCCGGTTACACACATCGTTGAGTCCAGCATAATAAACCATAAGCTAAATTGCGGGCCATTGATAGGTTTTAGATTTCCTTTACCTAACATGACGTAACGGCCGACTCCCGTGGCCGCGCGGTCGAAGGCGTGGGTCTGCGGCCGTTCGCTTGCTGGGATTGTGGGTTCGAATCCTATAGCGGGCAGGGATGTCTGTCTCTTGTGAGTGTTGTGTGTTGTCAGGTAGAGATCTCTGTGTCGGGCTGATCACTCGTCCAAAGGAGCCCTACCGAATGTGGTGTGTCTAAAATGAGTTTGATCACGAAGCCCCATAAGGCGAGGCCATGACCCGAAAACCGTCCGAAACGCCACGTGGTGGAAAATAAAAACTATGACGCAAGGACTGGAA
Organism: Coptotermes formosanus; assembly: GCA_013340265.1. NCBI lineage: Eukaryota > Metazoa > Arthropoda > Insecta > Blattodea > Rhinotermitidae > Coptotermes > Coptotermes formosanus. Next base: position 5,927,182 of record BLKM01000655.1, read on the forward strand.
GTCTGCGCAGAATGAAAGCAGGCATTGTAAGTTTTACGTGGAACTCCTTTGGCTTCCTTTGAATTAAATGAAGTACCATGTGGCTGATACAAGGGAGTTTGATTATTAGAATTTGTTGATCACCATTCTGGCCACTAGGAACTGACCTTTGTTACTGTCTCGTCTCTTGTGTTAAATGGCCCATTTAAATGGCAGAAATTTGTACCATTGGTAATAGGGCTTCGAGTGAAGCGTGTCAAACGTTCTGCACTCTGTTGACACTCCGTTGAGACCACCTACTTGCCATTTCTGTGTATATTTTAAGTCGGCATTGCCACGCTGCTACAGTCAGTAATAAATACATCGGCTGTTCTGTAGCATTCGACGTGTGACAAAGGAAAGCAGTGAGTTTGTCCGAAAGATTGGCTGATTTTACCCGATCTACACAGAGTTATATGGCAGAAGACAGCAATCTACATCAGCATCACTGCGGCTTGGCAGCATTTATTTTACTTCTGCCAGTTTCTTGAAACACCGAGCAGCTGCAGCAGCCTGTGATGGTAGACAGTTCTCCAGATTATATGGACCTCTGTGCTTGGTTCTAATTTGAAGCTAAATTTAACTTCTTAATTCACACCCCTAAGTTACTGGGAAGCTCAGAAGAAGTTTCTAAACAAAGTCTGCAAGCGCTAGATAATTCATAGACCTGCGAAATAAAAACTGTTTCCAGCAACACAGGAAATGCACATTTAAAGTAACACTGAAGCGCTTTCGCTTTACGATTGTTGCTGTCGAAAGGAAATGGGTATTAAATGGCTGACTTTGTGTCTGTATTCTTGCCTTAGTTATCCAACATTCAAAGTGCATGCGCCATATTGTATTGTCATCTGTGGCCTGTCTAGCTGTACCATATTTTTCCACATTATCTCATAAACGGCACGATTTTCAGTAAAAGGTTATTGAACATGATACGTGTGTTTTGATTTTATATACAAATTGAATTTGAAACAGTTTCAGCGAGATACTCGTATTATCATAAATGTACATAGGTCTTCGTGTACAGTACCCAGTATTCTTATCACTTTTGATCAAACTTGAGTTTTATGGACAGATTTTCGAAAAATTCTCAAATATAAAATTTTATGAAAATCCATCCAGTGGGAGCCGAGTTGTTCCATCCGGATAGACATGACGACGCTAACAGTCGCTTTTCGGAATTTTAAGAACGCGCCTAAAAATGAAGAACTCTCCGATTTGATGGGCGTGTTATTTGTCATTTAAACAAATTTACTTTCTGAAATTTCTAAAATGTCTCCAACAAGGGTGATTTGACTTGAAAGAAGGAGAGAGTTTGTTTAACATGAAAAAATGTCTTGAAAGCTTTTCATAACTGAGCAAATGCAAAAGACTTTAAACACCAACGAATGCACAAAGAGATTTTTCGTCAATTATAACACACTCCTACGTGTTTCGACCCTGCTGGCTTATCTTCAGGGAGAAACTTTCCGTTGTCATTACACTAGGTTGCACTATACAGTTAAGCGAGAATGTGCTGTTGACTGTGCACTGCGCCGTTTATGGAGCCGTGAATTGTTTGTAGTCTCGGCTTGTACTGCAGTACAAAGGCCGAACAGATCCTCCAATTAAATTTTTCCTTTTTATAAGAAAATTCTCAGTTCATTATTCAAGTCAATACACAGTTTAAACAAATTTGCTTTAGGACAACCACCTCAACTCTGCAGGACACAACAGTCATATCGACGGAGCTTCGCTTCATACAAGAGTCTGTTGACATTTCTTGAACGTGAAACATGTTATTGTACAAAATTTACTCCTGGAACGACAGGAGATACGACTCTTTTCGCACCTGAGGGTAAGGTTCTCACAGCCAGCGCCTTCCGGTTGGTTACATGATATTGCCAAGGCGATGGGAGGTGTAGTTTTTGTCAAAACTTAAACCCCAGATCTGCATCCCACAACAGAAAAAGCTCCATCAGTACGAACTCCAGGCGAGTTCTCCCATTCGATGCCGTGAACTTAAAAGTGGTTTTACATTAAAAAATCTTGCAGTCGTAGTTTCCAAAGTTTTGAAAACAAACATTCGCCTTTTATATTGTCGTTGTGCGCATACCTGTTGTAAACGAGACCTTGATTTTGATGTGCAACATCTGTTGAATTATCAGGTTTGTGATGAGCAGACCACTTGAACAGTTACTGATTTCATCTACTACTTGTAATAAAGTATCATCGCTTATATAAACTCGTAGTCTAATTGCGTTCTTTGATGAAGAGAGTGTTTGTAATTTAATTATGGAATCTCTTTTCACGACGTACGGAAGTCTCCACTCTTCTGATCTTGTGTATTTAGTTGTTTAGCCACTGCTTCTCACTGTGCTCCTAACTACGAAGCTTCAACGGTAGTATCATTTCTTAATGGTAGGACCCAGAATTCTGCCTAATTTGTTACGGTATCACCCTTTCCTTTGAAAAGTCTAGATTATGATCATGGAGAGATCCCTGTTTTGTTTTTAACTGCCGTATTAATTTATTTCGTTTGATTCATTTGCTGACACTTCACACCGTATCAGCTACTGCAGTCTTGACCGTTAATAATTCCTGACGCACTGAGATGTCCTTCGAGACCCATACGGCGGCTAAAGTGTCATACTTTGTACACTGTTATCGCGTAGCTTGTTTCTTTGAAGATCACGGCTATCAAATACTAAAGTAATTGACTTTACAGGTAATGCTGCCATTTGTGATAAATTTTGGCTAGCCTTCTTATATTTTAAATATGCAGGTACTTTACATTTAAGGGGATATTTACGAGATATAAAATAACTTTGGGGTCCCATGTTATAACACCAACTTTGTGGGGATTATAAACGCTCATTAATATGGGATCAAAGCGTATTTAAAGTTCTATTGAAATATGTCCATATATTAAAACCTTCCGCATTTGCGTTTTCGTATAGTGCCAATTTCTTCTACGCAGTATTTCTTTTATCTCTAACCACGGCGTGGCACCTTTATCGCAGAGAAAGCCTGCGCCCGTTTCTACATTCCAAGGGTACCGCAGTGATGAAGTCAGCGTTGAATTGATACGCTCCGCATTTCAGTACTTATCGGTCCAATGGTTTTTGTGCGTCGTCTTAAACATACCGTTATTTTTTTATGTTCTGCCCTTGGGGGGTACCCTTATTCTTACGTATGCATTACTTGTAATATGATTAAATTTGCGAGTTTTGAGTTTTTCACAGCAATGGAAGAGAGGATTCTGGTCTTGTGGGATGTGACGCTACATACGTGGATAACTAGTCCCGACATTTCAAAGGAACGTGTCTCTGGCGCAGGGCTAAAGAGGCAAGCTGGTAAGAGACCAAGTTCTGCGCGCAGCACCAAGCAGCTTATCCTCGTTTAAAAATGCCTACAGCGATTGCTTATGAATTTACTTCCAACAGAGTAAATGGTTTTGAAAGAGGTATAACCCTGGACGTTGTGATGGGCCTAGCAGTGACCACGCCCTGCAGAACGCAGCAATGTCCAGTGTTACGGAACTCAGCTCCTCCACCTGTGGTTAAAGGGCCCGTCTGGTATAGAGATGGGTCCAGAATGCAGGATGGGAGGACTGGGGCTGGTGTTTATGGGCAATCCGAGGGCAGGAGGCTCAGCATGTCTCTAGGAAAATATGTTACTGTTTTCCAGGTCGAGATTTATGCTACCTTGGCCTATGTGTATGAAATTCAAAGTACTGCCAGATCAGAGAAATATATCAGTATTTGCTCTGATAGTCAAGCGGCTTTGGAAGCATTACAGGTTGCGAAAATGACGTCTCCTTTGGTACGACAGTGCCAAAGGGCGTTGGATGATATCTCCACTTACCATTCTGTGCGACTCTTTTGGGTCCCCGGACGTGCAGGGATACGTGGAAATGAAATTGCCGATGAGCCCGCAAGGAAGGGCTCTGCCCACCACTTTGTTGGACCGGAGCCGGCCGTGGGGGTCTCAAGGCAGAGTATAAGAAGGAGAATTCAGTGCTGGTTGGATAGACAGCACTTGGTATGATGGCAGGGTCTGGCTGGCACTTTGAGGCAGGATCGAGAGTTGATCTCGGGCCCTCGTATTACGGCCTAGACCACGCTAATGTCCTTTAACAGGGCGCAGTCCAGGGTGGTTACTGGCCATCTTACTAGGCATAACACCCTGAGAAGACATCTTCACATAATGGGGCTAATGGATAGTCCCTTGTGTAGGAAATGTGGGGCTGGGGAGGAAACCTCAGCCCATGTACTGTGTGAGTGTGAATCCTTGGCGACACTCAGGCATACTTATCTGGGATCCTTTTTCTTGGACCCTGAGTACGTTAGAGTTCTGAGTCTAAGGGCCATCTGGAACTTCTTTAGAAGGACAGGGCTCCCGTAACTTGGACCCAGTGAGGGGTCACAAAGGGCCTGTCAAGGTTACGTGCATCGGGACCGTGAGGGCTCGATCCACACTCACCCATAGTCATACTCATACGGAGCTCAGCTAGCAAGCAATGCCGCCATTGCTACAAGTATGTGGTTGTGCCGACTGTGATAAACAATTGATTTATTTGATATCTCTATCCCAACGCAAAAGCTTGTCCCAAGTTAAGCCTGGATGTTTACGGATAGCTGTACTTTTGAATACAGCGCTGTACTTTTTCATTCTTTCATTCACTGACTCATTCACTGACATCATTACAGTGGTGTACGAATACCGACACAGATATAAACATACGGAGCACTTGAATGTGGGCCAAATGCTAACCTCATTTCCGACTGACACCGCGACCAACAGGACCTACTCAGCCGGCCCAGGAAGTGTCCCCATTATCAGGCTATCCGAATAACGAGGTGCCAGTAGTGATTATCCGTCGATGACTTTGCAGTCACGATTTAAGACGGTCAGGGGCGGAGGTGAGCTGATGGTACTCGGGATTCGATATTGTTGTGATTTATATTGGTTTTATAACTGAACACACGGACCACATGGTTACTATATTGGGTAAATAATAGGTTCGCGCGTTTGGTGACCATTCCAGAGGCTGGACGAAGGGGCGTCAGTTTTCTGCAAGGCCAGGGGTTGATATCTTCGTCATCGCGTCCAGAGTGATTCTGGTACCCACCAAACCTAGCATCAGACGAATACGAGAAGCCCTTTCTGCTGTGGTGAAGCGACCCAAACTTGAAGTTGGCTACTCACCCAATATAATGCCGAGGACAACAACCATACCCAAGTCTTTGTGGTGCGGTGCTTCATCAAGCACGGGTCAACAATTTACCTTGCAATGTAACCTGTCTTACACATCGGTTGGCGTGATGCTGGTTGAGCATTGTTAGAATGTAGGTAGGAACGAAGCTTAGGGTAGAGATCAAGAAGCCATCCTTGAGGGGTTTTTCAACAGTTTACGAGTTCTGCGAAGCGAAAAATTAATTGGCATTTCTGGTGGCTTAACCAGACAGTTCAATCCGAAATCACTGGGCTTAATTCGAAAAATACAATGGTTGTACATTGATTGACTATTCGAGTATTTAGCGAAATGTTTTATCCGTAGAATATACAGGCCTGCAGCAACGGCTGTGTTGCGAAAATGGCCATGAATTGTTAGGAGTTGAACTTATGGGGCTAGTATAACCCAGCCATGTGTTTCGTACGCAGGAATATCAGGACGGACCACGGGAGGCCGATCAGCGCAAGTCTCCACCCTACATTACCTATTTGGTCAGTTGGTCATGAATCTGTTTGTATTTTTACGTGAAGATATTTTCCAAAACATTGTTTGTTACACAGAAATAACAAGATAATAAGTAATATTCTCAGCCAAATTACTATTATTTATACTTTAACCGCTCAATGTTTGTTTAAATATATTTGTGAGTTTATATGTTACTTAGGTTATATGTATGGCGTCGAATAATTGGATGACAGTGAAGAATGAACTGGAAAGAATGTGGAAGGACGCGGTCGTGGAGTATAATATCATTTGTTTGGTGGAACTGATGAAAAACATAAGAACCCTCGAGCTGGTCAGTGCCCCTCCGAGATTCGAACGGGATACCTTCCAAACAAAATCAAAAGCATGACCACTTGAGCCAATTTGCTAGGTCCCTTAGTTAATACGACACCTGAATACAGAGTAAACGTTTGTAACTCCTCGACACTGGACAGAGATTCTTTCGAATGACCGCAAAACATGCTCTTTGCCAGAATCAGCGAAAAATTAAGAAATTACCACGAATATTTTAAAACAGTCACGGGCACCCAAAAATGCTGCCGCGGGCAGCGAGATGCCCGCGGACATATGATTGGTGGTCCTCGTACCAGGGAGTTACTTAAAAAGTAAAATTAGAACAACTGCTGGTAACAGGACAGGTGGCTGTGTTACATTCTCTCCAGTCGTTGTCACATAAATTTTCCATGTATAATTATGGGTGAATTATAGTTTCAGTTACTTGATTTGCGTCACTGTCGACAAGTAGCACTGGAATTAATTTCAGGTGCCTCATTACTCTGTAGTTGCACAAGTGAGCACGCGACTTCAAAGAAGAGCAATTCTAGTGACATGGCAATGACTGAACAGTTGTCTCGGATGTCCAGTACTTTATAACGTTTTCTGTCTGAGCGGTGGGAGGGGCAGCCCATGTGAGAATATTCAGGTTGTTTAGTGGGGCAAATATGGCGGTTGATTGAAAATAATAAAAAAACTCCAACAGTATTGCTGTACATGCGAATCCAAGGTTTACCTTATTAATACAGGTTGAGCACCCCTTATCCGAAATGCTTGGGACGGGAAGTGTCTCGGATTTCGGATTTTTTTCGGATTTGGAATACTTGCATCCTATAATGAGATAGCTTTGGGATGGGAACCAAATCTAAATGCGAAATCCGTTTATGTTTCATATACAGCTTATGAATATGTGTGTTTTATTTAGGGTATAAAAACAAATTGAGTGTTGAATTTATTTACAAGTATCTACATCTGTACAGCATTGTGTTCATGTCGGCGCGCAAAAAGTTTCGGATTTTGGAGGTTTTCGGATTTCGGAATTTCGGATAAGGGATATTCGTTTCCTAAACTGCTCAGTTTTTGAAGGTTATTATTGGAATTGTGGTGCTGGGTTTCTGTGGAGTTTCGTAGATTGTTCTTTCGTTGAAGAATCTTATAATAAAAATATATCAGATTTTGGTGATTTACAATGTCTCATATCCCACTCCTTCCTGAACCCGTTCTGACCTCTGAGTTAAGAAATGACACCTGTCTGTGTATCACGGAATATGCGTTGTAGAATGCGTCTCTTTAGTCTCTTCTGCCTTAAAGCCATCCTGACTTTTACGCTACGTGTCCCCTTCTCACCAACGAGAAGTTGCAGACAACTTTCGATCGTGTAATTTTTACGCTAAACGTCCTAGAAATACCATTGTTTGATTCTAGAAGATCGATCAATAATATTGTAACCGTTACGTCTGTTGCAGAGGAATTGCCTTTACTAAGTAGCAGTTTATGTTAGTGTCAAATTCGGTTAAGTTTTAATTTGAATTACCACAACGATCGTGAATATCCGGTGCGGTTGAGTCGTCTATGAACTGATTAACCGGTTGAGTCGTCTATGAACTGATTAATCGGTTGAGTCGTCTATGAACTGATTAATCGGTTGAGTCGTCTATGAACTAACTGATTAATAGGTTAGTCTGTAGATCACATCCAGGTCACGGTTTCGGGTTAGTTAGTCGATTTAATATCGTTCGATTCCTACACATTGCTGATAAATCCTTCTACGTGGCATATTCCTCAGTGTCTGTTGTCGGTAACGACACTTTATGTGGTCCAAATTTTAAAAATCTTTATCATTCCTGGGTTTTCTGCTCCGTGTATGTGGTATATTTTGGACACACACACTGTTCTTACAAACATCAAAGTGTCATAAAATAGCAGGATTTGAATAGGCAGACACACACCTTTCTTCAATAAATATTAGAACAATTGTACGGAAAAAATGGCTCGATGAAAAGTTATAGCTACAGATGATGTAGGAATCTGTCATGTCCACGAGGCAGTAATCATCAAATAAGTACCGGAATGTATGAATATACGCATAGGAAAACTGCATCCTACGAATAAACCGTCAAGTTCGCCGGCCTTTGACAGTAAGCCTTTAGAAGTTCTTTGCTGTTCTGGGATGTTGCCCAGCGTAGGTCTGTAGCTGGTTACCGACGTTTCGGGACATCGATCCCATTATCAAGGGTTAAGCAGTCCAAGAAGACTGCTTGGTCCTTGAAGATGGAACCAATATGTTGTTTCGACACGCCCGTAAACAACTACCACCGAACGCCGCGCAACATTCCAGAACAGCGAAAATCTCAAATACACCGCAGCAGAAGCCTGAAATCTTGCAAAGCGTTTACAATTTTGTAAGGCAGTTTGATTCATTACGAACCACCTTGCCCATAACTGTGTGGGCAAATGTTTATTTCCCAAAAGTTTGTCATAATTTTATAATTTTTGAATTACGTCCGTTTTAAGGACAAATGAGCATACAGGCATGCCCTTGCCAAGCTTCTCAGAAAAGTCGTCTGTAACACATTGAGAACCACGGTTTATAAATCCTGCTGTAACGCAGTTAACTGACTCGCTAACTGACGTGAAGTGAATCACTTTGCCTTCTTTTATCTCGTAACTACGATATCGTAGTACTTTTCCACTACTTGTAACACCCACAACACTAATTCGTAATGCAGACGTGTTTACACTATCGGTTGAGACAATGTTTGTGTTGCAAGGTCATATAACATTTGCTACAAGACTTATGGACGTGGTGATTGATGATACAGTTAGTACATTGTTTAATGGCGCGTTGGCACGTACAGATGTTGCATGTCGTAGAACGAAAAATATGACACACTTGTGAACGTGTCGTGGACTGCTTCGCTGTTGGTAAAAACGCCGGGCATACTTTTCGTTCTAATGCCGCATATTGCCTGAGCAGATCGTCTCAGCAATAAAACGCCTGCCTTGTATTTGGCAAGTGCCGTGTTCGAATCTCGACCGTTGAATGCATTTTCCTGTTTCTAAGAGGCTCTTCTCCCAGCCTTCAGACAAATGTCGAAGTTGTACCTTGAAATCAGTCTTATACGATAAGAAAGAGACCTGACTTGTTTTAAGGCACAGTTTCGACATTCATCCTAACGTTGCGTTTTCAGCTACGCAACATCTGTAAAGGTGAAGGTCACCCCATAGCATGCCTGTGCAGGCAGATATGGGAGGTGGAAGCACAGGCACAACCCATTCGCAACCCGGCACTAGGAGGTGGGTGGTCAGCATCACGCTCTGGCCGCTATACCCCCGGGAGGAGTACAGGGCCTCGGGGCCGGCATGGACAGCACGGAAAATCTCGACCTCCCGGGATTCGATCGCCGGACCGTCCAGTCCCTAGCGAGTCTCTGTACCGAATACACTATCCTAGCCGCCACGTAGCGCCTGTAGCTGATACAAATCCCGTAATAATCTTTTAATCCATTGCAACGTATGTGGTGTGAATCAGATTGGTAACTAAAATTGAGAATGGGATAAGTATGACAACTAGCATGCATTGTAGAGATGAAAAAAATGTATTGTGTGTGTGTGTGCGGCTCGCTCAGTGAGTCTGACTCAGGATAATGCCAGCTGAAGGATATGTGGCCGCGGTGATAGATAGGGTTCAACAAGCTGCGTGAGAAGTTTTACCAGCCGAGCGACTACCACCTCCTCAAGAAGAACTGAGGTCCATGGAGTTGGATAGTTGTGGTGAATTCTTACTCAGTCACTGTAAGACGAACATCTATTCACGTCAGACAATTAATTAGACCTACAAGGATTTAGTGAAGGATCAGTGGTTCAGCCACACACCCAACTGGAGGAATCCTTTATAAATCTCCCCGCGCAATCCCAGGGCAATTCAGAAATTCTGTTAGAATGTAACATTTTAAAGCCCTCTAATTATACGTACCGTATGCCGTAACGTTAAATTATTCTTCGTTTTGTCAAACAGTGTATCTATGGGTTTTGTGTGATTCTCACAATATACTCCAATTCTATTCCTGAACATAGCTAAGTGATGAGTGTTTGTAATGGGCACGGAGTTTGTCCGCTGTGAGGCAGTAACTGAAGTTTCACATACACCATGGGTCTCCAACCCGCGTCCGGTGGGCCGCATGCGGCCCGCGGACACATTTGTAAATTATGTGTACCCTATAAAAATTACAAAATAATTAAGAAGGTTAGGTATGCCACTTATGGTTATATTTCCAAATGTTGCCCGCGAACCGGCCCACAATAAAGGCAGTGGCCCTTTGCCGTAAAGAGGTTGGAGACCCATGACGTATACAGCAACCTAGAAGAACGCCAGTTCCCAAAGTGTTAATAAGGACGTTCTGATGAACAAATCGGCGAGACGACAGGGCGACTTGGCTGACTAGTGGCCCCTTCTGGCTCGTAAATTACAGGTCCACAGATCAGTGGGGACTAAATGGAGCAGTAAGATGTCAAGAAGCTCCGAAACGTCAGCAGTACAGCCATAACCTGGAAACATTAAGACAGCATTGTGCAGACGTGAAAGCCTGGTTTTTTAAATTGTGTAAATATTTGTGTTTCTTCCTGTTCCATGTGTGATATCTGAAACGTGACGATTTCTTGCCTATGAAGGCTTCAGGTATAAGGGGTCGTTTGAGAGGACAGGACATGTCACAGAACATGGAGGATTTCGGGTCCAGTTAAAATTGTCACATTCCACGGGAACCGAGTGTCAACGTGTCTTCATCGTCCTCCTCATCCTCTCTTTGTGCTCCTCTTCTTTTCCACTGTATTTTAAACCAACTCGTCAAACCTATGTCACCCGGGTCCTTCAGTTGGTATAGTGACTAGGCAACAAGCTCGACGACCAGAGAACTGAGGTTCGATCTCCGGCGAGGTGCGGAACTTTTGTCTTCGCCAATGTGCCCTGAGCAACTCAGGGGTCCATAGAGCCTCCTGCGTATAATACGTACCGGAGGTAAAACTGTCGGAGTGTGCATCTAACATGCTCACCTTCGTCTCATGTTCAATGTTAAGATCGAGTGTAAATGTGGCCCAGCTCTTATGTATGTCATTCCTGATGTGGTGTTTAATCACATAAGCACAAAACACATTCAGCTTTACCATAGAACATTAATAATGTTGATAGGATCAACTGCAGTCCGTCTGTCATTGCACCAGTGCAATTCAATATGTGTGTGCTGATGATGCCTCACGTGTGTTTTACTTCGCGTGTTTAAGAAAGAAATGTTCTATTCATTTAGGAAATTGATTGATCGGGAATGTCTACATTCCAATCGTGTGATTTTAGTAAGACCATCTGCCAGCATATGTATAGCAAAAACGTATAACTAGCTATAAAATTAGTTAATATGGCGAAAGAAATTAGTTTGGACCAGCAGTGCCAGTTTAAGTTTCATCGTATCATAGTCCTTACCTCTTCTACCTACTCACGGTACGTGTCGAGGTTGTTTCTTTTTTTTGCACTTGATCACACTCAGACACACACAACAGTCGGTAGGACTCCTCTAAACGAGGGCTCGGCCCATCGCAGAGACCTCTGCCTGGCAACACAAACACTCACAAGAGACAAACATCCATGCCCTCGGTGGTATTCGAACCCACGATCCCAGCAAGCGCTCGGCCGCAGACCTGCGCCTGAGACCGCGTGGCCACTAGGATCGGCGCCAGTTTAAGTTATCATTAGCAAACCACATTTCTTCCGGAACTGAAGAATATTTCAATAATGGGAGAGACACTCTAATTCCTTTACTGTGATCTCACATTGCCCCAAAAGAAGTCACATTCACATGTAACCACGTCACTCTTTCAAATTCGAAGAATTCCTACATCTATCATATAACCGTGGTAACTGAAGGCGTAGTAAGTGAACCGATATTCTTACAGTAAAATTAAAATGAATCACGAATACAGCTTCCGGTCTTCACCTCGAAGATGGAGGCACTAAGACTGTCCAACAGTCGGTAGTGAAGTTTACATTACTCGTACACGGTGTACCTGCACCTGCAGATTCTATCTGGTTAGTGAAAGGTGCGAACCACCTGGAATTTTACGCCGCGTCGACACCTAAACATTTGCCGACGTTTCGAAGGATGGTCTTGCCTTCATCCTCATAATCAAGCGGTCCGAGACTGCTGACTCTTGAGATGAAGCCGCTACGACCCTTTGAAACGTCGGTTACCTATTTACCAGTCGATACGGCGTGACATCACACAAGACTTGAGCGTTTATCAGCACAGCTGTAAGTACCTCAAATCTCGCAGGATCATATTACAGTAATGCCTGGACAACTGCTCCTGTGGTCGGCTTCCCTTTAGAGGATTTATCTGTAAAATTGCAATACTGCGGCTTCACTGTAGTGGATTAACCTGTAAAATTACAAGACTGCGGCTTCACTGTGGTGGATTAACCTGTAAAATTACAAGACTGCAGTAAATTAATCAAAGAATATGAACTTTGCTTCACCAATCGTCATTTTACACTTGTTGCGATATAGACTTTCAGCTCGACCTGTAGATAGGTAAGGCAGTCTTAGAATCTGACTCACTACAAAGCCAACGCATACTGTACTTCATAATGTTAGTTATTCATACAAATTATTGCAATCAATCTGAAGCCACACGGCGCCAAGAAATGTATCGCTTCCCATTAACGAACGTTAACTGGACAGTCTCTGATTAACCCTTTCCAGGTTCAAACTTCAAATGTCACTGTTCCGAGTTATCTTAGACGCAGTATCAGATTCTCTTATTCACTGACCCTTCCGTATTTCTGGCTTGCCATTCCCAGTCTGTTGTTTCGTTGATGTACGTTAAATATTTTCTGATCCCCTTGGCGGAACTATTGAAGCGGATACAATATTGAATGTCCGGTAATTAATGCAGATCCTTTTCAAATTGTTTTTGTTCGAATCCAGACGCCATAAACGCAGCACAAACTATGGCGTAGGAAATCAGTGGCCGGTCGTCAGCTGATACCGCCTGTACTAAATCTCATTTCTCCACGTTCATATGTTAACAAGCAGTGCCGAATCTACATTACGAAAAAAGTTACTGGCGTTCAAATAATGGCTGAGAAAACATTGCTCTTACCACTGATAGTGCCAAATGCAAAAGCTTAGTGTACATCTAACTAACTAACTAACTAACTAACTCCATGGAGCAGAGTCATTCTGGAGAAGCTAATAGTCCTTTAACTAGTCAAGAAATTACTGTCTACTCCATCCGTGCCACATGCCCCACCCATCTATTTCTTCTTCTTAGCATAGAACTATTTAAACAAAATTAAAACACTGTAATGCACTAAACCCTCGGTTATGCGATCTAACTAGGGGGAAGTTTTGGTTGTTCGGGGTCTGCTTCCTAGCCTACAGCCTGGCATAGAGATGTGAATTTATGGATCTAAATAATCGAACCTGGGCAATGTTTTAGTACAAAAACAAGACATATATAATGTATTTTATATAGAATAATAAAATAAGTCCTAACAACATACGAGTATTTAAGGCCTAAACATATGTCGGAGAAACTTCCGCCACTTAACGAAGTTTGACCTGTGTCTTCTAGGACTAACAAAGCCTGGAGTAGCCTCCCAAGTGTCGTCACTTTGTAAACGTAGTTCCGTAGGCTACATTACTGGCACCCACAAAAATACTGTATGTTACCTAAATCCTACGGTCAGGTCTTGATGCATAAATAATTCCAAATTACCCTTTATTTTTTTTTTTGGTGGGTTGGAAGGGCGGGGAGCGGTTGATCGATCGTCGGATGACCGAGGGGTTACTGTATTGTCTATCGAAGTGCCCACGTTTCGACCTTGTAAGCATCAGATTCGAGAATTTGTGAAACTGATTAATCCTTTCAGAAATTTTTAGCGCTAGAATTATCCTAGAAAGTTGTGGCCTAAGACAACTACTTCAATTAACATATGTAGCTTATTACTTTTTGATTTTAGAAACATTCTGTAACCAGTCTGTTTCTTGGATGCCTCGATAATTGCCCAGTGCCACGGAGGTAAATGATATGACAATAGTTAAAGAGAGTAGATATCCATAACAATAGGTGCACAAATCCCGGGCGACTAAATGTCGTTTGGTGGCGCCTAATACTTTCAGCACAGCTTTTGTAATTTTTCTCCCATACATAAAATTACCGTTTTAGGTGCACACAGCAGAAAGCGCTAGGTAACACCGAGGTTCATAGGTAATTCCAGAATTTTGGGCCCTCAGTATGAAATTTGCTTCATGTCCCCCATCTGGCGCCAGAAGTTGGAGATGGCTCCAACATTCATGGAAAATTTGTGGACAACCCTCCGTAACATTGTGGTAATTTAAAAGGTTCGTGTAAGTTGTGGCTTTCGTCTCCATCTACAGAGTCGACCCTGATGATGGAGGCATCACAACACAGAAGACCACATTCTGAACAACCACCGCCATTGAAACCTCGAAGCTTATATAAGACGTGTTGTTATTTTAGTAGAGTCTGTTGTGCACATACCCAGGCGAAGAACTGGGACTTCCGCTTTAAAGTTTACACGCAAGTTTAGGGTCTGCTTATGAATTAGGCTGGGGCTGGGATAGCGTAGTTGGTTTAGCGACTCGCTACGGGCTGGACGGTCCGGGGGTGCAATAAAATGTAGTCGTCTCTCGATCGGGTAGGGGTAACACATCTGAAGATAAAGTTTGAGACCAAACCAAACGCTTTCTGGCCGGGCCAGTTACAAGTTCCAATCTGTCAGTTCGTCCAGACCTCAGAACTAGCCTACTAAGATTTTTCGCAATGAAGTGTGTTCTTATTGCGTTATTAATTTGCTTATTAAGCGATCAGTAGTTGTGAGTGATTGATCTAATGGAAATGTTCGGCGGCAACTTCTGACGTAGATGCCTGGGAGTTACGTTTGCTGACTCCTGTAGCGTAATATCTACGTCATATCTACGGTTTGCCAGCAGATGCAGAGTTTCTGAGTGGGTCTGTATCTCTCCTGGTACAAACCGGTTACTCATGTGGAAACACAGCATCAAGTTTTCCGAGGAACAGTGCCTACTACCCACACAGACACTTACCGAAGTTCATAAGCATGCGAAAGAAATGACAGCAGGCGAGTTTACTGAAACCCTAACGCATCTGACTTGTATGTGAGAGGTAACTGGTTCGAATCTGGTCTGGACACCGACTATCCTGTCCAAGGTTTTCGTGGTTTTACGCAGCCCTTCAAGGCAAATTCCGGAATAGTAACTAGTGTGCCATTACCGCTTCCCTCCGTCTCCTCTTCACTTCATCATTCATGTATCGCGCCACCATTCGATGGTGCGCAGAACGCAATACTGGCAGCATATTTAATAAGCCATAATAAATAAATAAATAAATAAATAAATAAATAATAAGAAAGAGGTTTTTCAAAAACGTGGGACATGTAGGTTTCATGGGAGTAAAGCGACCAGCACGTGAGGATAAGCACTCAACTCCATGCAGTGTCTAGGTTAGCGATGGGTGGTCCTACACCTCCATCCCCCCCTCCCCCCATATTCCTTTATGACGTGCACAGTGGCAATTATACTTCTTTCTTGGACATGTTGCGTGTATTTACATGACTGGAAGGGTGATTATTTTTACTCTTCACCTTGTACCTATCATCAGGGTGAGTAAATAAAGAGACATACGGTATGCAGGACGTGTAGAACGGATAGGAGATAAGTGCACGCAAAATTTTGCTTCGAAGACCTCCTGGGAATATAACATTTCGCAGATGAGTGTCTTTTATGTGGACTGTGCATATTCTGTAAACGCAATCTCATTATTATGCATACCTCTTTTATATTTATATTTACTTGTCGCACATAGAAGTCAGTCAAGTTATTTCAGATATAATCCCACCATAGCAACAGTTCGCAGCGTCTTATGCTTGGTACCCCCTGAAACACTCAAACATCTGGATTCTGTGAAGGAGAGTAACGTGGAATCTGTACAACATATTAGTTAAGGAAGACAAGATTCAGTTAACGAAACATTTTTATTTTCATTATACGTATAGGAATTGATGTTACGAGCTAATCTAGCATTTAAAATCCTGGTGTAAGGCACCCCGTTGGTTGTGATGGTGCTCGTTACGGTGGTCAGTTTTAGTTGACACAAAAGGAACTTCTTTCAAACAAAAATTTCTCTTCCATAACTAATATATCACACACAGTGGGATTCCTTATATCAAGGCGTACAATATGTTGTTTTAATGCTATCATATAAATGAATGGTAATAACCTTTTGTACATATTTGTCATATGTAGTGTACAAGCTTGTTTTGAGTCGATTCAAAACCTGACATTTACGGATAACCCTTTGCAAAGTGAATGTTAAAAATGGGAACTTGTGTTACCCTTGTCAAGCTCACTAACACAATCCGAGAAACTCTGTAGTATATCAAAGCTAAGTTAATTATATAAAATGCACGAATTTTAATGGACATCTACAAACTGGATCCAGAGTAATAACTTCAAGTATCAGACCACAGGATGAAGAGCGCGAGCAGAGGATATACAGTGCGAGTGTTAGTCAGAAGGTAAGTTAACATGTGGTATAACTCCGTGAATATGAACCCAAATAGGTCGTTATTATGTCAAGAAAATTCGTCGTCGAGCGATTACAGTCCGTTTCCACCGCTGAAGCAAAATCCTGGCGGCTGTAGATTTAAAGATGACCACAAGGTGGAATCGGTTTTGACACGATGGCTGATAACACAAGACACAGACTTCCATCAACAGGGAACAGCATAGCTCGTCACATGATATAATAAATGCCTTCAGTGTGGCGGGGACTGTGAGGGAAAGAAGACGGATAGCAGTGCAATTAAACCCTAACTGCCCTTATTGAGTTGAAAACAGAGAAGCACAAATACTGGCCATGCTTTGTAAATTTATTTTGTGTCCGACTCGTAAACATAGTTGAAGGAGACAAGAAACGAAAGCTTAAGAGTTAGGCAACCGTCATGGGGACATTACCTGTATATGCTGGAATATGTAGGGGAAGAAGAAGAACTTAAAATTTCTCCAGCAAGACCCCGCACCGGCCCCTTTCAACAAGTTCCCAAGTTGTTGGATGTTGCTTCCTTGGTTCTCGGATTTAAAGCCCCACAGACTTCATTTTGTGGGACGGTTGGCAGTACTGAGCAGTGTTGAAACATTAGAACACAGTAACGGCAGCGACTGAAGCCTAAACACGAGAGCTGCCCTGAGTGTGGGTAGAAGCACGCGTGGAACTTCAGTAATGCAGATTCTAAGTGTGTGTCATTTTGCTTTGGGTCATACAATACCGTATGGTGACTGCACAAATGCAACATTCTAACACCCAACATACGTTGTGGCCATTCTGTATTGGGAGTTCGCATATTTATGACTAAGGAGCGGAAATTAATTAAAGAATGGGCTGTATTGCTGACGTTTCGGAAGAACACCGACGGCTCCCATAACGTCTCATGACGCAAGAATAGGATAAAAAAACCGAACCACCGTGAAGGTCGAAGTTGTGTTTGTGCTTAATGAAGACAGTGCCATCAGTATGCATGGTGAACTGAGGCACAGCCAGCTGTAGGCTTTCTGGCCGTCGACAAGTCAGGGGAGAAACGTCATCTACGCTTTGTAACCGCTTGCAACCCACCGCGCTTCTCCCTAATGGTGCCTGATGTTGGTGTGTTGGTGACATGAGTAGCTGGGCTTGCATTAACTCTTTGAAAGCCCAGTGCTTACTTTAAATATGGTCAGGTTTAACACTCAAAAATTATACATTCAGCCCACAGAGTATTTCTGCGTTTTGTATGGATCTCAGAACAAACAGCAGTTATTTCCTTACATGGCATTAACTTGTTGGTTTTTGTAACCTAGAGGGAGTGTGTTTACTGCGCGGTACGAGCTGAACCTTTAAATATAATTCAGGTTAATCTTAGTCTTTAACTGGTTAATCGACGTTCCATTGAATGGTGGGTGGTGGCGGCGGCGGCGGCGGTGGTGCTGGTGGTGGTGGTGGTGGTGGTGGTGGTGGTGGTGGTGGTGGTTTTTGTACGATACGTAGCTGTTGGATTAAGATTGCTGGGTTAGTAATAGGGGAATTTCAGGCATGGCGATTGGGCGAGTGGTAAAACATATGTTATCAACAAATAAACTGTTCCGATTATTCCTTTGCGTCGTTTACTATGCACATTGTGTTACCTCAACCTAACAGCTCACACCCAACTATAAGTAAACAGCATAGTGTATATTTGCCTATTGATTATGTTGCGTCAGCGACTGTTACGATGAGTGTTACCAATTATTAACGCAAGGCTTACTGCAGCTTGTTCTCACTGAAATTCACACGGTTGATTTAAAGGTGATGAGTTGTATAACCTCGTATCTTTTAGTCACTGATAATCTTGTATAAATGTAAGCACTTACGTATTCTCTCTTATGAACTTCGTAAACTAGTAATGCGTAAACTGTTGGATATATGCAGTTTGTCAGAGAACGCCGCAAGTCCCCTTATCTCTTGCTTTTCCAACACCAAGAGTCCTCCCGTCACGAGCTGCCCCCATCTGCGCCCCACACGAAAACCCTTTTTACACAAAATTCATACCAAATTCAAAAAGCCGATTGGCTAGCCTTGTTTTGATTTTTCTGCTTTCCGAATGATCATTCAGCGGTTCAGTCTTATTGGTCAAGTTGACTTGTAAACACCTCCCGCAGCTTTAACACACGCTGAGCTGGCTTCGAGTGTTCTTTTGGGGGTTTGGGCTGAGTGACAACTTCCACGCAACGGGTTGCTATCAAGCCGCGAACCTTAGACTGCCGGTAGCACAGCAACAGGGTCCGAAAATGACAATTATAAAGGGAACTCTGTCAGGTCAGCCCTTTGTAACAAGTCGCACTGCTGCCATCTCGAGTTGGGTTGCCTTTGCAACTGAATTTTTACCTTGCGTCTCGGCAGCACATGTCTGATGAATAATATCGAAGGCTACAAAGACCATTTATTGGAAGTTATCTCAGGGTGACATTTCTGCGATTGGAACTGGGGTCTTGCCTTCCTGTCACCCTCCGGCAGTATTGCCCCAGGTGCTTACTGAATAGGTGAATGGTTAGTCCCCGGACCCGGTGTAGATGTGGACTCGAATCATGTATTCATTAATTTAATACGTTCCATATCCGTGCACTATATCATACAAAAACAAAAATCACCAACTAATGCACACAAAGTATATTACCTTCATTCGTAGAAAACCTCCTACATGTTTCGACCCCGCTGGATCATCTTCAGGGAGAACAGTTTCATTACACTAGGGTAGCACTTATACAGTTGAGTGAGAATGTGCCATTCACTTCGCAATTTGAAGTCAATGGCACATTCTCACTCAACTGTATAAGTGCTACCCTAGTGTAATGAAACTGTTCTCCCTGAAGATGATCCAGCGGGGTCGAAATATTTAGGAGGTTTTCTACGAATGAAGGTAATATACTTTTTGTGCATTAGTTGGTGATTTTTGTTTTTGCATATATTCATTATTTAGTGTTACGTATTTTCCGCGTAGTTGTTGTAGACGATATATACAGATTTATTTGTTATCAACTATGTCACAATAGTTTTACATGCTCCTACATGTTTCGGTTGGACTATTCTGTCATAATCATAGAGACCTCTTTTATAGACAGAAGCTGCGTGTAAATTGTCATAGAATGGTATGAATATATTCTATGCATATATTATAGCCGTAATCACTGTTTATGCTAAAACAGTATGTTGCTATACAAAATCCTTTTGAGTGTAAAATTTGTAAAACCTAAAATATAAATCCGTTTCAAAACATCTAAAACATCAATCGGCTACCAACTAGGCCCTTAAGGACCTAGTTGGTAGGCCCTTAAGGACCTAGCTGGTAGCCGAGTGTGTGCACGCAGATATGACAGAGGACGTCTTTCACGATTGATTCAGTGTTGAGACATTGTGCAGAGAGAGAGAGAGAGACAGAGAGACAAAGAGGCTCCTTTCAGCGTTGCCAAATGTAGGTCACCAAATATTACACATTAGTGGTGCTGGCATTATTAGCAGCTCACCATATATTCCACATTAGCAGGATAAAGGTTAATAAGCACTGGATGGGTCAAAAGTAGTTATTGTACTTACTGATTGAAGTGAAGAAGACGAGCGAGGTGAGGTGGGAGAGGGGGGCATATGGTCCCCAGAGTCCCCCTGGGATCGATCAATCCATTCAGATCGATTTGCTGAAACGACCTGTAAATAGGGACACTCAGACTCCGGGTGAATAAAAATTTCTCACTAGTCCTGGATATGAAATTTTATCGGATGCGGTGTCGCAATAGCGGGGATCTGAGGTGCATAGCGAATTGTGGGTAGCCTTTTAATATCCGCTAGTCGCTGTTGCGAAAAATCGCAAAATGAGGCGACGGATATCGAGGGTTGACTGTATCATTTCAAACGTTATAAGATAATCATTTTCTTTCTTATCTTTTTATGACTTTAAACTATTACGTTCGTTGCCTTGAATTCTGTTATGTTAATCTTTTTGATAAAAACTTTCCATTCGTCTAGTCATTCAATCATCTGCTTCCCAGTGGCGAGTCCTCATCCATAGGCAGGTATAGCGGGACGGCACAATGCCGCATTGTCTTTCCTTCCGCTGGCCCTGACCTTTGTATCAGGACTCGCCACTGCAATGCATCCTAAAACGGCCTAGACACTGTGGCGAACAGAAAATTCTGTTCCCTCATGGAAATCAAACCCCGGCCGTCCAGCCATTTGTCTAGTTAATTATTACAAAATATGCTCGTGTCAAAAGAAATGTACATCCTCACGGAATGCAATATGATCCCATAATGCTGGTGTCCAAATGTATAAGACGGTGAGCTGTCACTATGATGGGTAGCATCGAAAGATCTCAAGGAATTTATTAAGACCAGGTTTCGAATGGTATGATTTATACATGAAGCCCTAACATATTTTTGGATATATTTTCGTAAATAAATATATATAGATTTGCATTTGGTGCTATCAGTTTCGAAACTCGACCTTATGACCGAAAATTCTTACTGGGGATTTCGGCAATTTTCCATTGTAAATTTTGGCGAATGCAAGTGTAGTACACCCACATAGACCCATCGCCTGTCAAGTCTGTCCGCCAGACATTCACGATCATATTCCCTTTTCATTAGACGCTGTACGGTAACCTCGATATGCGTGATTAATTCGGACAGATGAAACCACCATTAGCACTGGCAAAGATTCTCGATGTAAAAAGCCTATTTATTTCCAAGAACTTACGAAATACCAATAATACAAATATTAATAACATCAAAAAGGATAGAAAAAACATGATAGTTTATTTTAATAAAGTACAAGCCCTTTTAGGGACCACAAAATATATTAAATGACGGAAGGAGAGTCTCATTCCATTAAGCACGAAAGCTGTCAGCGTCAACAAAAGACAGAGCTTGACTGAGCTGAGGCTGATCTGCGCAACAGTGGGGGACGCCGACTGTCCAGCTACGTGGTCTCATCCCGATTCGTCGGAACAAGTGGCGAAAGGTCTAAACAGTTGTGTTAGAATCAGCAGTCACTGTAGGTATAAACCGGAAAATCCGAGAACTCGATCCCATCTTAACGTCTTGTGGTGCCTCTTCACTAATTAACGGGATTTTCTAAAGCTCGGTAGCGTAAATGTTCACTGCGAGGGTTTATGTATCCACTGATATGAAACAGAACGAGTGTAGGGACTGTTTCTCCACTATGCGACTGAAGACATCATTGACGACTCTGCAGAGGCATAACAACCTCTACGGTAGCGCTTGGGTGGGACCTCCCTGAGTCGACCTTGTTAAGTGCCGTAAGTTACTGGGAGTATCAAACGATAATTGCCGTATAAAATGAGGACTCTATACAGGCAATCCCCTACCTTCGTACGTAATTCATTTCTGACAACATGTACGAAAGTCGAGCAATAGACATATATGTTATAAGGTGGGTCCGTTCCCATTGCTTATAATACATAAAAGTCCCTATTTCTGGGCAACAAACAGAACAGCTGTACCAACAATTGCGGTACGTTCATGCATGAATTCAACCAAAGGTAACTGCTAAGGTTTCCGCCACGACACGCGCGAATATCCTCCACACTGATGGCTACGTAAGAAATGGCCACAGAAACTCATGTTTCATAAGGCACTGGTAACCTTCACAACGTTGTTTGAAAACATTTTCATACGTGTACTTCATAGTACAATGGCCATACCATTCTACACGCAAGTTACGTATCGCCACCATCATGATGTAGGTCAATCAGATTGCGTTACCAGATTAAGTGGCTGAGATACCCAACAACAAAATATACGCGGCCTTACTAAAATCAGCGAATATGAAAACTCTACCGTCCCCACCGACATCAAAGTCGTCAGTTGGATTACAAAATATAAATAATACAAATACATTTTCTAAGTTATTTCTTGCCTCAAATTCTAATTATCTCACGTACCTCTTCTGGCATTTTTTTATGGGTCGACAGCCCTAGTGGGCCTAGGCGTCCTCACGGTCGAGGCTTTGTGATCACACCCAGACACACCACACTCGGTGGGACTTCTCTCGATGAGTGATGGGTCCGCCGCAGAGACCTCTACCTGACCACGAACGACAGTCACAAGAGACAGATATCCATGCCGCCGGCGGAATTCGAATCCGCACTCTCAGCAAGCGAGCGATCGCAAACCCACGCCTTATACCACGCGACCACTGGGATCGGCCTTTCTGGCATTTAGTAGACACAAAATACAGTTCCACGCTAGTTTTACAACCGCACTGTCCGATAGATCGAAAATGGTTGTTGGTCAGGTGTGTACGAAAGACCGAATTCGGGGTACGAAAGACGGATTAGGGGCGAGAATATATACTGTACGAAAGTAAGGGTTGTACGAAAGTCAAATGTCCGACAGTAGAGGACCGCCTGTAATCTGAAATACTGACATCGTTATGAAATAAACTACAAATCAGTAACATTTATTATGTTACGCTCGTCGCCTGATCCCCACGAAGAAACAACAGCGTGCTTAAAGTATGAATATGCTTTATAAGGGTTTGCAGGTTACAGGTACGCGAAGTTTGTTTCCTGTGACTGTCAACGGACAGAATCTGAAGGAGCAAACAGGATGGTTGAGCCTCTAACGTGGAGAGCGTAGGGTCTCAAACCGGCCAAAAAGAGGGTTTCTTTTTCTTGATTTATTTAAAGACACCATATGATGTACATATAAAGGATGCATGGGAGACAATTACAGTGCATGAGAAATTTTTGTCGAAAATCCCGAATGGAAGAGATCATTTGGAAAAGGTAGCGTAAAGGAAAGAATAATATTAAAAAGATCTTGAATGTAAAGGAAGAGTACTTTTGAACTAAATTCATCTAGCTGATGACAGGGGCCAGTCCGAGCTCTTAGCAACATGGTCATGGAACTTCTGACTCGAAAAGAGGTGGTGAGTTGTCTTATAGAGGGTTCTGTTTCTTGGAGTTAGGCTGGAGGAAAGGAGCAAAGGCGTGAAAGTTTTGAAATCCACTGTCTCCTGGAACGTGACTCCGTATTTTTTCTTATGTATGTAGGCCTACCGATGCTTGAGAGGCACCTGCTGCCTTCATCAACAGGGTAGATTTCATCTACCCCTGTCTAACATGATTGTGGTGCCAGGTTGCTCTGAAAGGTTGAAATACATGCACCAGCCTACACCGTAATACATTACAGAAGGGAATAAAGGCTCATTGACACATGCAGCGCTGTACCCCTGCCGTGCCCCGGCTATTCCTTGTCACTAGAGCTTTAGAGTGTGTCGTTCCCATTTGCATTACACAGTGCGACTGTGTTCGATTGTTACATGCAGACCGCCCCCCCCCCCCCCGCCGTGCTTCGAACGTACCGCCATAAAAGTAATTTCTCAAGGTCACGGCGCAGCACGGTTGGGGCACAGCACTTCGAGTGTGAATTTAAATAGGCCGTTTCGCGACGGCCAGTGGGCGACCTACAGGACGACCCCAGGTTCGGCTTCTTCCGGCTGCCACGCGGACTTTCACGAAGGTTGTTACCAGGATGCTATTAATCACGCACTGCGGTGGGCGTCTGCCAAAAAAAATCATGTTTATAAACAAGTTTGTTGCCAGCTAATTGCACCAATATACGATTTACAAGCACCCCCACATGTTTCGGCTACCTTCCGTAACCATCTTCAGGGAGCAACAATATTCAAAGACGTATATAGCTTTATGTGGCTTTTCGGCTATAAAATACAAAATCAATATTAATGCCAATATACTCTTGTAAAAATGTAGAGTATTATCTTAAAACCGTGTTAAACTTCTTGTAATATAAAAAGAGTATTAAACGTTTAAAATGCTGCATCGAAATATCTTGGGAGAGTGGAATTTCTTCGAGTCTTAATGGGGTGCAAAATCCGACATGTTAACTCAACGTGTGTAGCCTGCACTAACTCAACGTGTGTAGCCTGCACTATGAATGATCATACTGCAGTAGGATCGGAAGGTAGTCGAAACATGTAGGAGTGCGTTCGTAATTCAAGTATTGGTGCAGTAATTAGAAATAAACTTGTTTATGTGTCTCAATTGATGTACAATATTAAATTACGTTTGTCACGGATGAAAAGTAGTTGATTGTTTTGTGATTTCAGGCTTCCACCGCGACGTTGATGAGACGTGCGCTCTTCTGGGATATTACGCAGCTTCGAGTGGTACTCCTTTACCGACGTTTCGGGACAACGTATCGGTCCCATCTTAAAGTGTCAAGAAGTCAAAGAAATTCACGGGCGTAAGTGCGTGTAGAGTTTACCGCAAGAGGATTATGGCAAGGGTTTGGTCAAGACAACTGTCGGAAGGAGACAGCTGGAGAAATTCATGTCAAAGTAAGGAACAACCCCCACCATACAAAAGCTTACTGGCGTAATGCGTCTGTGTGATACAACAGCAAAAGTAATGTAAGGGCTTCATTTGTTTCAGTTGAAGACTGCAAATCGATGTGGGCAAAGCTCCGCTCTTGCTGCAGAAAAGCATTATGTAGTATGGAGTCCACTAGTGGCGAGGCAGCCAAATGGCGTTTCGAAGAGCAGATGCGGTTTCTTCAGAATCACTTTCAGGAAAGAGGGTGAGTTATGATGATTAAAAATAGGCGCGCGTTTAAATTAAAAAAACTCGAATACTTCTGGAAGGATTGCCATGAAAGCGGATTTTGAAGAAAAAAGTAGACACTTCACATCAAGGTCTACATGCACTTCTTTGCCCGTCTTGACCATAACTTATTAAGTATTTATCGGAGGCGGGAACGAAGCATACTGTCTCCATGTTCAGGGTCTGCTTGAACATAAACACGAAGAGAATGCGCAATGGATTAGCAGTTCGGATTTTTTCGACTACCTGGCGGACTTTCATGAAGGACACGGCACTGTCGGAGAACTTTAGGGGCACAGAACGGCATATATGAATTAGCGCGACACGGCACGGCAGGGGCACAGCCCCTTATGTGTGAATCAGCCGTAACTTATCAAAGTCTGTTGAATGAAAAATGTCTGGCTATGTAAAACTTGCAACCGCAGCGCTGTTCTTAACCCTATCTGTTACTAAGTTTCCGGTTTTGCAAGACTGCAGGAATTAATGTAGCAAATTTTCTAGCGGCAACTTGCACTGCTGTAAGCTTTCTGACGGCACATGAATTGTGCCTGGAACGTGCGGGATGATGCTTGGCTCCCAGGCGCATCTTTTGTTCAAAATCGTCATGCTGTTTCACCTGCACGTAATGATCTTCATTTGCTCTGTGCTCAGTGATGTATTTAGCGACGGCGATGCGTTTGCTGTTCAAGCTTCATATTGCTGCAGTACTTGGAGATTTTCTTAGAAAATCTGGCATTAAGTTCTGTGACAACGTTACGACAAGAAGATTTAAGTCTTCTGGACTGTTACGCCATGTCGATTGGTATATATTTACTGACATATCGGAGGCACTTGCTTCTTGCATCCTCAGGGTCAATCATTTTAAGTCCATTGGTTTTGGAGTGCTTGGCCCTAAAGATGGGGGCATATACTCCTCTCAACCACTCGACATGGCGGAACATGCCCGAACACGATTCATCGGGGCCACTGTCAGAACCTTAATTCTCCCGAATTATGACACTCTTCGAGGGTTTAGAATGAGTGGAGTTTTATGTCCTTGTCCGGGTGTTAGCAGTCGCATCCAAAGAGCTATATTTGAGACGCAACAAATTAATCTGATTTGGATTTGATATGGCGTATTCTTGTCCTATGCACCTTATTGCCGTATTTTAAGAACAGAGATAATTTCATCTCATATTTTACTTCCGGAACGTCGCGGTTGAATTGTTGATATTCCTGCTTTGTATTCAAGAGCTCACGAGTTCGAAACACAATTCTGGGGAAAACCAGTATCAAAAGCACCTCTCGTATATGTGAGGACATTATTAAAACGGATTTTAGAAATAATCTACGGGGTGCTGGGCTGTATTCAGCTTGTTGAGTAGGGCCCTGTCTGAATAAGGTAACAAATTTTCTAACTGGGTGAGAGACGCGGAATTTCTTTGCTAGCTGAGAGAGGAAGGTATNGTGTTTAGAGAGAGACAGAAGTGATTTATTTAACGACGATGTCAATTGTTAGAATTATATAATGTCAGTGATCAGTGAAATATGCATTAGTGGAATAATACTAACAGGGGAAAACCGAAGCAACCAGAGAAAATCCTGTCCCAGTGCCACTTTTCTCACTACAAATGCAACATGGACTGGCCTGGGATCGAACCCGGCCTTCCGCGGTGACAGGCCAACGATTAACCGCCTGAACCGTGGAGCGACCCCAGACGTGGGTCGATTAAAGAACCACTTGTAGGACAATTGAACGTTCACTAACCGCGCCCCTATCCAAAATTACTTTGCTGGGGCGAAATGTTTAGAAAAATAATAAACGTCGTCGTCGTCATCATCATCATCATCATCATCTTCATTTTCTGCTACTTCTCCCCTTCCCGCGTTCGGATGTTTCATTTTCATAGATTCCGCTTTCCACAACCGTCGATTGCGTTAAAGTTATTCAAACCAAATTTTAAAAATGTAAATTGTATTAAGTATCAATGAATTAATGAGACTGTTTGATATACTCCTCTCGACGCCAAATCTTTCCCGACTAAACTGCACGATGGAAAACTTTTATAGGGTTCCATTTTTCTGGGATATGACGCTGTGTCAATGGGTAATCTGATTTCAACGTTTCGAGACAAAATACTTTCCCATTTTCATCGGTCAATATACCCTACACGAATGTCTCTACATTTCGCGGCAACCTATTGTCCTCATCTCCAAGGGTAGAAATGCATTCATCTGGGGCATATCGACCCATGAATGTGAGGACACTACGTTGCCTCTCTACGTCGGGATTAATTTACCCATTGACACAGCGCCATATCCCAGGGGGAAAAAAAAACGTAATCCTCAGCTACGCCGCCGCGACATCAAAAGTGACAAAATTTATACGGCTTGGAGAGAAATTAGTAGATTTGAACAGTAATTCTGCTTTCTGTAGGCAGCTTTACTGAATAATCTACCTGCAACCAGCTTTTTGTTACTAAAGCAAACGAATTTATCCTCACCTACAATTACACGCGTTTCGAAATGGTTCTCCACACCTCCTCAACCTCATAAGTTCGCCATGTAATGTTTATTAGAACACTTCTACTGCCTAAGAAGTACAAGCGCTCTAGCTGTTTTTAGCGACATGTAATGGTCAAGGTTTCTTACTGACGTTCCTGGGCTGTGACTTACATGTTCACACTCATTCCATGAACAAAGTCAGTAAAGACATAACCTCAAAGCTATGTTGTATCAATTACGTGATGCAAGTTCTTTCAATGCTCTCCAAAGTTATTTTGTTTACATAGCCACTTGGTATTATTTTGATCAGTACCATAGGAACTGAGATAGCTCATGCGATGTAACGACTAGAGTACAGGATGAGCAAATGAGCAACCGGGGATAGATTTCCGGCCGTAGCAAGGCAATTTATTCTTCTTTAAATCATCCAGACCGACACTAGGGCTCACCCATCCTCCTACTCAATGGGTAGCAGCGGTAGAGCGGCCGGATCGAGAAGCTGAACTCTCAACTCCATATGGTGCCAAGGTTAAGAATACGTCAAGTCGTACCTCCAGTCGCCCTTGTGCTTTCATGGCGTGATGTTTAATTAAACACAAGCACAAATTTAGCTTTTCATTGTTTTAATAGTGTTAATATTTTGTACAGTAGGATATTATTAAATAATCCACAAAGAAATACGTAACAGTTGCTTGCCGTATCGTCTGTCGACACGGTTCATTTCTGAACAAGAGGCCAGCAACAGTGACTGTGTACCAGTTGTTTGTAGCCGACCCAGTTTTTCGCGTAGCCCACGCATAGGTGTTTCCATTCTTATCTGACGACTGTTCGGACCTACAAAGAGGAATGCCTGACATTTATAGCTACTCTCAGGACAATGTGGGAAAATGAGCCAATGAACAACAGCATTTAGACCGGGCCTCGCAAGGTGTTGGCCCAATCTTCCAGCCTTATCTAATCATCTGAAAGCGTATTTACGATGTGAAACACAAAAATGAAGTAAAACCAACAGACGTAGTGTTCTAAACGTGTTTGCTGTCCTTGAGACTGACACAGCCTGCAGACTTCAGAATTAAACATGACAACTGGTAAACTGGGGCATCGTTAAGACTGTAGGCACCTGCTGCACAGTATGTCTTGTTCCACGTGTGGATCTAAAAAAACACCAAGTGCCACACCCCGGGAGGCAGATTGAGTATTAAGCTATAATTGTGCAGGGGTAGTATTTAAATGAATGGGCGAAATTTAATGATATTATCCTTTTAGAATGTCACAGTTTCGTGTTACGCCTTCATTTTTAACTCACTCTTTCCGCAGTAATAGGACGTACTTGAAATGCATGCAAATGCCTTAAATTAATAAATTAAAAACGACTGTATTGATGTGCACCACATTTGATATCATGCCCTTTTTATTCTTGATACAGAAACAACGTCCAGGCCTGCGAATGGATGTTCCGTTACGCTGTTAAGTTATAGCAGAATGCGCGCAGTCTGGACGCGGCTTTAAGGTGCATTGTCACGCAATCGTGGAATATAAACGCCTCAGTAATCCGCCGTACCAGTCAGAGGCAAGGGGAATGCAAAGCCAAGCGGCATTCTAACCTTTTCTCAGGACTCACGTCCGTGGAACGTATTTCTCTGTTTAGACGACTATAATTTCTCCTCCTACGCTGACGGAAGTCCTGGGCTTGGCTGTCCTGGGTTATTTTATCGTCTTCCTCAGACGCAGGCCGGAATTCTGCCTTAAAAAAGAGGGCGATACCTTCTGTAGCCTCAGTCCTGCAGTTCAGTGCCATGTAGTATGTGCAGGTGCGGAAGTGTCATAATTAACTGAGAAACTACGTTAGCGTGCGGAGTAGAAGGAGACCTTAAGATCGTTTTCACCCGCATTCGTCTTCGCTTTCGGGCACGATGTACGTGTTTAATTACCATCTGCATAAAAAAGTATGGACACAAAGCTAGCAGATCTGACTCAGGACTCCATGGAGCAAAGCCCTGGAGAAGCTGTTAGTCTCTCAGCCACTAAATAAATTTCGAGTCTTTCTTGAACCCCGAAGGTTCGTTGCCGTGTTCACAAAAGCTCAAACCGTAGATCGTAGGTGGCTTTTCGTAGCTTCCTGATTTATGGTGAGGCGGTAACTCTGTGCGCAACCCTCTTGCAAGAGGAGTTCCCCTTGTCGACTGTCCCTGATTGCTCATTCAGTACTACTCTTAGGTATCATCCATATCTGGAGGCCGTCTGCCCCTTCGACGGCCTCAGGACGCACCATGTCCCCGTGACAGAAAACCATTTGATATGGGCGCTGCAAGAGCACATAAACCATATGAATTCATCACTGAAGCATGTTTATTTTGACGGCAGAGAAAGGGTCGCCTTCTTCGCGGAACTTTATAAAGTTAATTTATTTAAATTTACAAAGTTTTTGCTGTGAATAGACAAGGCTTAGTGCGCCTAATTCCGCACGCATTTTGGAAAGGTCAAACTCTAAAAAGGCAGTGTCATGAAAATGGAAACTAACCCTATTTCAAAATTCCTGGGTGGCGGTACTCCTTTATTAATTATTATATGTTTTGAATTTCTTTGAACGTGTACCCTCTTCTAAGAAACAAAAAGAAGTTAGTGTGGGCGAAATTAGGAACACCCTTTTGAGTTTCGCTTACACCCCTCTTTCTCAGAAAAACAGCCTGAATTTTGTAAAACAGAAAAGAAACGTTTGTGAAGTCCCGGTAAAGATCGCTTACGTACCAGACTGATCAAAACAGTGAGGATTAATTGGTATCGAAATAATTTAGAACATTATATTATACAAACTTTTTGCTCTGGCTACAGATGTCGGCGATGACTGGAGAAGACTCAGCACTTAAATTTGGGAAACAATTCTCACCCCCTCCCGCTTTTTTGTCTTTGCCATAAAATGGCTGGAAACTTCCATTCCATTCACCTCAACATCTTTGATATAATAAAGCCAGAATTTGTTTCACCACAATAAGGCAGATAGGAACTAGCTCATTTTCGAGGGTCATGGGCAAAACACGCGTCCTACCGAGTGCAATATTGACTAATTCTTTCGTATTTTTCTTCCTACTTTTAATTTTATCTTTCAGACTTGGTTTTGGCGCTTGCAGTAGTTAGTAGGTTCGCAAAACTACATGTCATTTTACCTAATAGCCATTATTGCCCTCATGATAATTTTGGTCTACCACATGTTTCTTTGAACCCATTTATAACGATAGGTTCAGCTGTGCTGGTGAGAAGTTTAAAGCCTATGATGAGCCAAATTTTGAATAGTGCGAAATTAGCGCAAAGCTTGCTGAGCGAAACTAGGCAGATGTACTTATAAAATAATGTGGCATGATCTGACGACTGAACAGTGGCAGTAGTCATTAAATGTGTGCGTACGCAACTATATGGCGTTTAGAACATATCAATAATATAAATGTGATTTTACTACACAGGTTTCAGATTCAGTATGCTCATAAAGCAAACGCTGCGAAGTATTTCACGATGAAAAACATATTTCAACTAATGCGCAACTATCTTCAATGCCTCCTGTCAGTAGACTGACACACGAGGTGAAGTTTTACATCCTTGCGTCAGTCAAAAGTTTGCATTTAGCAGCAAGAGTAGAAAATATCGCTGTATGGCGCATTTCCCTTAAATGCGGAAAATAGAATTATTATTATCATCATCATCATCTCCTTTGTGCAGGGTATTCACACTTATATACCTGAAACAAACCATGTTTCTAGGGTATACAGTGTCGCAGCTATTCTGCGCGTACCGTTAATGGTGCATATAACGCTGTTTTCAATACTAAACTCTTTAGTGCTTCTACCTTAGCACTTTCCGCAGTATGTGTGCTGTGCCCAATATGGCTGTTTTCTGCAGTTCCTTGATATCGTGCTTTCCTGGTATGCTGCTCAAGTATTTTCTAAAACATTTTGAAATGTTTGCAGTTGCTCCTATTATAACTGGCGTCACTTGTGTTTTTACATTCCACATGCGCTGGATTTCTATTATGAGGTCTTTATATTTTATAATCTTCTTGGCTTCTTTCTTTATTACATTTCTGTCTCCCGGGATTGCTGCATCAATTAGCATATATGTTCCTTTTTCATTATCCCGGATTATGACGTCCGGTTTATTGTTGGGGATGGTTCTGTCGGTTTGCACCTGTTGATTCCATAATATGGTTACCTTGCCCACTTGACTTGTTTCTACTGACTTTGGTACATGTTCATACCAGAGTTCACTGTCTAAGTTTTCCCCCAGTTCCTTATATATATATTGAAGTGCAGTTGAGCACACACTGTATCATGTCGCTTGATGTATTGTTCTTTTGCCAATATTGGGCACGCTGACATAATGTGGTCTACTGTCTCCTCAAATTGGTGACATAATCTGCATTTACTATCTGTTTCTGTTTGCAATATCTTTGTTGCATGGTATTTTGTTTGCAATGCTTGGTCTTGTGCTGCCACTATTTCACTTTTTGTTTCCACTTTCAGGTCTCCCTTTGACAGCCAGAGGAACGTGTCTTCCTCGCTAATGAGATGTTTATCTGTGCTTCTAATGTACTGGCCATGCATTACTTTGTTTTTCCATTTTTCCTTTAAGGACTCTGCCAATCTTGCCTTTGTGTTTTGTATTCCATCTTGTTTCATGTCGTTGTTCTCGTTTGGTTGACTTAATTCATCTATGATCTTCGCTGCTGCTTTAACTGCTGAATTCATGCGTGGTTGATTGCTGTCGTGCCTTCTTATAATATTTACAAACTGGTCTTCTTTATACTTTTTGTTAAGATATTCTGCAAAATTAATTATCTGTGTTTTATATGCTGCTTCAATTTGTGACAAACCTCTTCCTCCTTCTTTCCTCTTTACATACAGCCTATCTATATCAGCTTTAGGATGATGCATTTTGTACATTTAATATCTTCCTGGTTCTCCTATCAATTTTTTTATTTCTTCTCATCTCCAATTAATTATACCAAAACTGTGTCTTAATACTGGGACAGCTAATGTTCCAATTGCTGTAATTTTGTTTTTGGCATTTAATTCAGATTTCAGTATAATTCTTAGTCTCCTGGTGTATTCCTTCTTCAGTCTTTCTTTCATTTGCTGATGCTGTATGCCGTCACTTTCCTCAATCCCAAGGTACTTGTATGTCTTTCCCTGTTCAAGCTCTTTTATTTCTCTGTTGATGTCCATCACTAAATTTTGCGAGTGTACTGGTTTTCCTTTCTTAAATACAATCTTTGCACGCTTGTCAAGCCCAAATTTCATGTGGATATCATCACTGAAGGTTGTAACCATTTGTATCTCTTTTTAAAGCTCTTCTTCTGATTTGCCCAGCAACTTCAAATCATCCATGTAAAGCAGGTGGGATATTTTTGTCTTTGTTGTGTGCTCTTCTTACCCCGTGTTCAGCCTGTTCAATTGTTCTGTGAGGGGAATTAAGCAAATGCAAAACAACAGTGGTGATAATGAGTCTCCTTGGAATATTCCACGTTGTATTTGTATCTCTTCCGTTTCTATTAACTTATTTTCTGTGTGTACGCTCATCCTTGTTCTCCAGTGACTCATGATTTTCTTAGTAAATTATATTATTTTATTATTAATCCCAATTAGCTCAAGAGATTTGATTATCCAGCTGTTTGGTACCCTGTCAAAAGCTTTCTGATAATCAATCCATGCCATACACAAATTTTTCTTTCTGCTTTTGCATTCCTGTAATATTGCTTTTGAAATTAGCAATTGACCTTTGCATGCTTTTGATCCTCTGCAGCACCCTTTCTGTTCTTGGGGCATCAGATTTTGCTCATTAATATATCTTTGCATCCGTCTGCTTATTATTGATGTAATAAGCTTGTATATCGTAGGCAGACAAGTTATGGGTCTGTAATTCTTCGGTTTTTCAGTGTTTTCGTTTTTTGGAATAAGTAATGTTAGTTCCGCCGTTAGCCACTCCCGTGTTTGGTCTTCTTCAATCAGTTTGTTCAAAAGTGTCGCTAAATATTTGTGTGTTGCCGTCAGTTTTTAAGCCAAAAATTTAGTATTTGGTCTCTTCCAGGAGCCTTCCAATTTAGCGTTCTTCGTAGCACCACTGTGACCTCTGTTTCAGATATTGGTCTCCATTCCATACATGTATTTTGCTGACGTTGGTTTTTTATCCAGTACGCTTCTTCATTATGCTGTACCTTTTCCCCGAATATTGTTCTCCAAAAGTTCTCTATGTCCTCTTTCCTTGGTACTTTTTTTCACATTGGTATTTGTGTGTCTGAGAAGGTTGTAAAGTTTCGTACAGTCTGTTCTAAACATTTTATTTTGGTAATATTGTTTTTACCTTTTCTTATATCTAGACAA
The DNA here is from genome assembly GCA_013340265.1 of Coptotermes formosanus. Classification (NCBI taxonomy): domain Eukaryota; kingdom Metazoa; phylum Arthropoda; class Insecta; order Blattodea; family Rhinotermitidae; genus Coptotermes; species Coptotermes formosanus. The sequence goes on from BLKM01000655.1 coordinate 5,961,286, forward strand.
TCGCTGTGTCTTTGCTGATACTTTTTGTTTAAGCTCTTCAATCACTTGATCCAAATTTTATTTCGTCTCTATTTTATATTTTCTAAGTAATCTCTCTCTTTTCATATTGTGTGTGTTTCTATCATTTCTTTTTATTTCTACCAAAGCTGACAGTTCTTTCCTGACGCCATTTATACTGTCCTGTATTCGTCTAACTCATGGAGGTGGTTTTGGCCTCCGTGTTTCTGATTTATAGCTTCCTGTTCCATTTATTTCTTCTGTAAGAGCCGTTGCTGAGGCGTAAATGAGGTGGTTTAACTCAGTCATATTCAGGTCTTTACCTGCTAGTATTTCTACCATTGCTTCATTCGCAGTTTACATTATTTCTCTCACTCTGAACACATTTTGGAGTTTCTGTAGTGTTTGTCTTTTATCAATTTCTATTTGTGTCACCTGGTAATATGTGCTTTCAAATTTTCTTTTAATTTGCAAATAGTACTCCTTTGTTGATGAATTTCCATTTCTGCTGCTGTTGTAGGTTCTGAATTCTGCTTCTTCTCCTCTCCGTTTATGGTATACAGTTGCTCTGATTATTGTTCTTCTTCTTCTCTTTCATTTAAGTGACTTCTCTGAGCCCCTTGAAGTTCCTTCTTTATTTCTTCAATCTCCAACTCTGTTATTTTTTTGTTCTTCATGATATAGTTCTTCTGGTTCATAAGTTTCTTTGCATCCATGTACTTTCTGCATTCTGAATTTCGTTGTCTCCATATTTCATACACCTTCTTGTAGCTTGCTGTGAAATATTGTTTGCAATACATATAGCACCATATAACTTCTCTAGTTTCTTCTTTTGTCCATGCCATTCTTTGTTTTACCTCCGTATGTTTAGTTATATTTTGGGCTTGGTGGCGTTGACTGTGAGTGAGTGGTCTGCCTTGAGTCGCCTCATTGCAGTAACCTTCCTCAGCTTTAGGAGTTCGCAGTTTCCCGCTACTCCTGATGTTTCCATTCCTGGTCTCCAAGAATAGCTGCTGTTCATTAGTATTTTTTGGGGTTTGTTTTCTGTTCTTATCCTTCATCGTTGTCCCACGAGTTGCTAGGGTTTATAGGGTCCATTGTAGCACAGCCCCGCTTGCGACAATAAGGCTTTGTGAAACTGGGTTCGCCAAGTGCCCTGAGTTCACCGTTCATGGTTTCTAACCTTCCACCTCAGATGCTTCTGGAGTCTCTCGGCGCGGTTGTTTGCACCTTAGACTCAGGGATTTTTTTTCGAGGTTTACTCCTCTAGATCCGCCGTCTTCTGTTTAAACAGGCCCACCTCTGATCAGATGTAGTTAAACACTACGCACGGGCGGTCTTGTGTGCAGAGAAGTGAATGGCTTATGCCTCAAGTTGCACTGCTGCACACCTGGGTTGGTGAGGACCAGTGCAGAGTCAACCCCATACAAAGGTGCTACCTCTCCTATACCCCTTGAGTCATTATTATTATTATTATTATTAGTAGTAGTAGTAGTATTTAATAATCAATGTCTTTTGAATTATTAGCAGTTGACGCTTGTATAGAGATACTAAGCAGCCATCTTCAAAATTTGTCGCCGGTGCAAGTATGGACATAATTTGTTTCTTAGTACATGAAATACACATTTATCCGTGAAATACTTATCTGCGAGGTGGACTTGCTTCCCTCATGGAATGAAAGTAATTTGCCACGAAAGTAGGACACATGATATCTTCTGTAATACTTCTGTCCTGGACGGTACCTTCCTACTCCAAGAAGCACAAGCTAATAGCTGCTCATCTAGTCAAGAAATGTTCAGCGTTTTATGGAACCCAAAGGCTCAGTATCGTATTGACAAGAGCCAAACATTTCTATGGCCACATCAATCCAGTTCACGCCCACCCATTCTGTATCATGAACATCCATTCAATATTACCCTCCCATCTATGCCTAGGTCTTCTATGTGGTTTCTTTCCTTCAGGTCCTTCACTAAACCCTGTATGCATTTCTCTTCCGTCCCCCTACATAATTTCTACATGCCCCACCCATTTCCTTCTTGATTTGATTACCCAAATAATATTTTGTGACGTGTACAAATAATGAAGCTCGGCATTACGCAGTGTCCTTCAGTCCCATGTTACCTCGTGCAACTTAGACCCAAATATCTTCCTCGCACCATATTCTCAGATACCCTCAGCCTATATTCTTCTTTCATTGTAAGAGACCAAGTTTCATACCCATGCAAAAGACAGGCAAAATTATAGTTCTGAGTATTTTATTCTTCATATTTTTGAATAACAAAAGTTTTCGGACCATATGGGTAGCAGGATATTCCCTCAGTTCAGTCTGCTCGTAATTTCTTCATGAATGCGTTTGTATTTATTAGTCTCACTCCACAATGTTTGAACGTTGCCTTCCCTACAAAATCTGCAATACCGTCCTCTGTAAGATATAAACCTTCCATCAACTGCCGTCATAATCAGACTCGCTGGAAAACCCGGACTATATTTACATGTTTTTTCTGTTTTATTCTGCAGGTGGTTTCGTGTTATCAAAAAGAGGCTTGTCTGCAGACAGACTGTAGTTACGAATGTTATATCTAACCGATGTTGAGACCTTCGCTGTTCTCGGATGCTAGGCCGCGTCCACACTAGGCTGACAAAACTGAAACAAACCAGAACCGCGGTGTCTTGCGACAAATCTGCAACAATCTGGCAACATTTATGAAACATTTTTGCAACTTTGCTGTTTGGTCTTGGCAAATGTTCGTGTTTTCTGCAGCTCCCCTGAGTCCCGTCGCTAGTCGGTAAAGATCAAAAGGTTTCTGTTCTGTTTCAAGTTACACGGACTGGAGACCCGTGCCAACGAAGTGTGGACAGCACAAAGACAAAACAGCAACAGTTGAACTTTCGCAGTGTACTTACGCAGTTGTGATGTCACATGTTCGGACATTTTGTGTAGTTCTGTGCCAAGGACATGGCTTCCAGCATACCGATCCGAAGGTGGAGTACACAAGAGACATGCAAATTAATAGAATTTTATAGAGAATATTGGCTATTATAGGACCCTTCGTGTGTAGACTGTAAGAGTAGATTTAAAAATGGATCCATTAACCCTTTAAAGACGAGGCGTATCTGTTTTGTATAAGGACTCAGTGCGTACCGCGCTGTGAACACTCTCCACTTCGGTTATAAAAACCAGCCTCTTAATGTTTTATAAGGCAAAAGTTGCTGTTTGTTCTGAGATCCGTACAAAACACATAAACGCAATGTGGGCACCACGTAGAATTTTTTAATGTTAAACCTGGTGGTACTAAAGTTACCGCTAGGCTTTAAAAGGTTAAAAGAAACAACAAATGCGTTGAACGCTACTTCGGATGAAGCAGACAGGAAACTTAGAAATATTAATTCGCAGTACCTCCGCGGAGACGCATTTACAGAAAAAATGAAGAAATCTGGTGCGGAGAAGCAATTCCACACCAAACAATTTGGCCATTCCCCGATGATAATTTTAATGTGAGCAATCCCTTTGTGCGTATAATAATAATAATAATGTAGTGTTAGGTTAATATCCGTACAGCACAACACAGTTTTAATATGTTTGTTTACACATTATCTATAAAAACACACACAACATGTTTCTGCATTAGTTGGCTATCTTCAGGTGTGGACATAGTAAATCTTATAATTTTTATCTTGTATCAAAGATTTACTATGTTCACACCTGAAGATGTCCAACTAAGGCCGAAACTTGTATTTTTATAGATAATATGTAAATAAACATATTGTAACTGTGTTGCGCTGTACGGATGTTAACCTAACATTACATTATTCGCAGATGAGCTTTCTGCTTGACAGAAATAAGCCTGCTGCACCAACAAGACATTTCAAATTCTTGAAATCTTCGCTTGACATTCTAAAAGAATTCTTGACATTCGATTGCAGTTCTCAACTTATCCAGTATCATCATTCCGCAAATCGATTAGCAGTTCATGATAGCCATATACTTTTCCTTTACTCAATGTTGGCCTCACCCAAAAACGCCACTTGTTTATTTCCTTTGATATTTGTGATGCGAGACGCAAAAAGCCAGTCGCAGTCATGCATATATTTCTTCATTTTCCTTGAAGCGCCAAATGATGTACGAGTATTCACTTAACTGCAGCTGTTCACTGAATGTGGACATCCAGAAAATGTCTGCGTTTTGTCAGATGTGTGTGGACACTAGTTTCAGTTTTGTTTCTGTTCTGTTTCTCTTTTGTTTCAGTTCCATTTCTGTTTTGTTTCTGTTTTGTTTTTGTCAGTTTAGTGTGGACCCGGCCTTACGCAACGTAAATCGGTAGTTAGTTACCGACGTTTCGGGACATATGATCAGTTACATCTTCAAGGGTAAAGCTTGACCCTTGAAGACGGGACCGATAGGTTGTTCCGAAACGTCGGTAACTAACTACCAATCTACGATGCGTAACATCCCACATGAGCGAAGATCTCATTTACGCCGCGGCAGAAGCCTGAAATCACGCACAAACTTGTCGACTAAAAATTTATTTTCATTAAATTGCTTATTGCTGTTATTTATGTTTATTAGTCTTCAGTGTGAATTGGGGTAGTTCAGCTCGTATGACAACTGGTTACGAGCACGACTCCCGTCTTCTCTTCATCCATGCCTACACTGGCTCTGGGACCAACCCAGCTTCCTAAATAAGGGGTTTCTGCAAAGCAGCCGGTGCGACAAGTTGACCACTGGCTTGTCGTTAAGACTGTGTGTAGCTACACATACCCTTACTCCTTTCCAAACACCATCATGGCATGGTGTTTAACCCACCACAGCGACATCTTTATACATTTGCTCTTATTGATGTCCAATATTGGGGATTTTTGCAGTCTGGAATGCTGGATGTCTCGAAGCACAGGCTCGAAGGATCGTTCGTCAGAGGTACTCAACCAATCACAGCGTGCTCTGCGGCGAGCACGCTAAGCGAAACCATGCACCTTAAAGATAGGCTCAGTGTGAAAGTAGTGGTGGAAGTACGCGGTGTGCGAGTGGCTTAAGCTTCCCGGAATCCGATTTTTGTGACTATACTGAACCTTCCGATACAATGAAATCAACAATGGGAATGAAGGATAAGGTAAAACACACTTCACTCGAAGTATAGTAGTTCTAATGGTGCAAGTATGAAACTCTCATTGTTTTTCCGTTTACAGGGCAAGGGGGGGGGGGGGTATACCCAATCTGTGCGGTGTTGCCTTGTGAGTGAAATATGTACACATGCGTGAATTGATTTGAAAAATAGAGGGTTATACTTAAGGGTAAATTACGGTGTTTTATAAAACGTGTGCAGTATGTTCTGTGCCAGTCAGTGTGTTTGTTGTTGGCTACGTGGCAACTTGACACTAAATATGACGACCGTTGTATAGTACGTTGTGTGCTGTACACGGTCGCGAGAGTTCAGCGTCAGTGCGGCGATAAAGCACGGAAAGGTTGAAAGTAGAAATGGTACAAAAATATAACGGCAGTACAGTTCGTCTAGAGTGTTCTAAACATGTACAAATGTTACGTACCTCTTGCAGATTTGAGGCTAAGAGCGTAGGATAAGTTCATATGTCTTTGGATGCATCCTTAGCAAGTCTGTCAGTGCATTTTTCAAGTTCCCTAATTAGAAATATAGTTCTTAGTTTGCAGTTGATCAAGATTTTAACCAGGGAATTGCATACAAAATATTCCTGAGAAGTATGATACGCACTTCTTGAGATTAGGCCCAGGGCATGTTATCGAAACTATAATTCTCTGGGGCCAGCACCCTCAGAAGTATTAGTCATGCAGCTGGTCAGAAGTTCCCCAGCCTCAGGAAAGCCATCTTCGAAAGAGGCCACTCGACCATTTGAGTCCAGTCCAAACTTTTACACCTTTAACAATTTTACGATTATTCTCCACCTACGCCTAGGTCTCCTTAGCTGTTTTTTCCCTCCTTTAGGACCATTTGGTTGGACATACTTCTTGTCCCATGCATTCTATATGGCCCGCTTATCACACTCTGCATGATTTAATGACCGCAATACTAAGTTCGAAGGAATGTCACGGTCCTGTGGATAGTGCTTCGGCTTCAATTTGGGAGGTCCCAGGCTCAAATGTCGGTCTGTAGAGCGGCTGTCCTGACATTGTGGTGGTGTTCCTTAGGCCTCCAGGTGGACTGAAGGTGTTAACAGCGTTAAGGTTGAGGAATATCTTGAACCTACATGAGGACAGCAATTTAACCGATATTTTCAGTGAAGTTTTTTGTGTAGTTGAATAATATGCCCAACATGTAATTAAAAAAAGGAAATCTAGATTAAAGGTGTACATACTGAAAGTTATTCTTTCTACTTGTTGCTTGGTTTTCGTTTATCGGTATAACTAATAGCAGTAGCACAACTCATGTATGTTAATTAGTGTGTCAGCTTGGAGGTCTTCATGCTGATTTTGGCGATGTTCGTAGGACGTACCAAAAATTTAATCCGTAACATGGAAGTTTGGAAGGGAAAGGGCAACCACCAAAACTTTGTCCACATGCAGTATTGCGCACCTTCGTGCCTCTCATCAACTTGAAAAGCTGCCGACGCCTGCAGATAATACCATTTTTGTGAATGCGCGTGAGCGGTGTTTGTAGCGTAGTGCAATGCGTTATACGCTAACACGCCTATAATATAGTCCGTATTAACCTTTTAAAGACGAAGCGTTATCTGTTTTATATAAGGACTCAGTGCGTACCGCGCTGTAAACACCCTCCACTTCGGTTATAAAAACCAATCTCTTAATGTTTTATAAGGCAAAAGTTGCTGTTTGTTCTGAGATCCGTACAAAACACATAAACGCAATGTGGGCACCACGTAGAATTTTTTAATGTTAAACCTGGTTGTATGTAAGTTACCACTAGGCTTTAAAAGGTTAATAAGGAGTAGGTTATTGAATGTCTTAAGGTCATGTTTTATCTGTCTGAAATGTCTACTATTCCTGACGTCTTGTGATCTTGCTCAATGCGTGATCAAGGAAGGCCTGTGAACTATTTGAGCGTCCTGCGAAGTTCGTTCAGTACATTTCAAGCGTGTGTCTCTTGCCTGTCCCCCCGGCGCCCCCCCCGCCAAGTTACCTATGTAAATGTGTATACGGCTGCTGCGGGATATCGTCGTGGCTTGTCGTGCCCATCACCTGAAATTTGACCATAGCTCTAGCTACTGGCCAACGAAATCGTTACTTCCAAGACGGCTGTCGTTTAATTGCATGACACTGTGGCGTGTTGTGGGCAAAGTCAAACGACGCACGCGTGTGTGAGCGTGTGGAGATGACGTTGTGCAGCGTTGAGACCCGCGCTATAAACAGTTCGCATGCAATTATTGATCGTGTGGAACCACAGTAATACAAATACGCTGCTAATCGTGGCTGGTTCAGTCGTCGTGCAGTAGTTATACCATGAACGATATTACGAATTGTATGCGCGCTTTCCAGTTACTTATACGTTGTAATGCACACTCCTGGTGAAATCACTGTGACAAAATTATCGTCAAAAAAATTATCATCTTATGCCAGCAAGTGTACCACCCCATCTGCAATGAACTCCGGTGTCTGGGGGAGGGTAGCAATAATTAGGTCAAGAAGGTCGGGTTTGAACAGTGAACTGGCATGGAAAATTACCCAGAAATTGGTGGAGTATAAAAATTTTATTAGTAATGATATTTGTGTAAGCATGTATTTTGTGAACATGATTGTGTGGGAGAAATATTTTAACGAAACAAGTGCTTATCTGGCAGAAACATGAGGGTAAAGTATAGTGCAAGCACTGATATGAGTGAGTGTTATGCTGTCCAGGAGCTGCACCCATTAGAACATAATTGCAAATTACTGGATGAAACACAAATCTGTCTATGCTTGTAATTTCAAGTGTTTCTTATATTTACTATACCTCATACTTCAACCCCCGCAAGTTGGGCAATACATGTTACTGAATTCTTAACTGCGGTTGGTGCTAGCAAGTGAATTAGGAAGCTGTACTGGCTGGATGCTCCTGTATGAAGGAGGCAGAAAATCATCTGCTCAGTAGTTTTCCTCAAAAATTGAATTCTTTTTCCAACAGTACTAATAAAAGCAAATATTTTTGTCCTCTGGTAGTAACAATCAGGTGTACAAATATATTCATGAGGTGGACATAATTTGAAATGTAAAAAATACTGGCGGCCTTTTGGTGTGTATGCATGTGCGTTTTGTGAGTTCTGTGTCTGTTAGAATTTAACATAACATTAGACATTAGTTTAAAACATGTTGTGGTCATCAGTATTTGCATAATAACGTATCACTGTTGGTGGAATATGACTTCTTAATTATTTGTGTGAGAAAAGTGACCATGTAAGTTTATTACATGCTCAAATGTGGAAATGGCGGAGTGGTGCAATAGCTGTGACAGCTGGATCTTGTTTGGGGTTCGTGTTAATAGGTGTTGTATAAGTAGCCACTCTGAAGTTCTCCAGTAGGCCCTGGCCAACTGTTAATCTAAATGCTTAAAGTTGGTGGTAGAGCATCACTGAATATTGCAGTAAAGGGAGTGATTGGCATAGTTGCCCAGCGCATTCCAGTCAAGAGATTGTCTGTCTAGAGGCTGTGGTTTACCTGTGACTGTTGACTCCTGCACACTCCCATTTCCATAATTTATGAACATATTACCACTATAGCTCATTTCATGCTAAACAATAAAGAAGCATGCATATATTTTTGCCAAAAATAGCATGGTAGGTTGGGAGTAAGTGTGCATATAGATGAAGCAGAATATGTGTGCTGGGATCTGCTGTGGGGTCTATGAAATTTACTTTGTTATAGCTGTCAGGCTTTTCACTGAATGGGATAATTGGAAAACTAAATAGACTGTTCCATACTGTGTGATTTGCAACAGTTAAAGCAAATTAAAAAGTTTTAAGTTTGAAAATTTCTTACATACAAGTTTTTTTCTAACCTGCAGATGTCCAGTGACAGTGTGGAGATGAGAGAGATGGCGGCGCGTATTTGTCGCAGTTATCTTCGTGGCTCCTGGAGAAAGATTACAGCCCAGGATATTGTTCTGAAACGCGTTAGGTAAATCACTGTAATGGTGCTGTTTGTACTGTAGTAAATACAGAATGCATTCTAGACAGTTCTTGAGTGGAGAAAATATATGCATCATAGGTCAGCCCAACTTGCTGGGATGAGTGTGCAGTTCTCTGCTAGAATATGTGCTCACAAAAGTATGAGTCAGCCACTGTGATCACAAACGAAGTAACTGTTATAATTTTCCCTCTTTTAGAATTGAGTTGCCACTTTGTGTGTGTCATATATATTGTACTGCCGCTATGTAAAGTTGTAATTGTAAAACAAGTAGGAATAATTACACCACTGTTACCTTAACAAAGATTTGTTTCGACCCAAAGTAATTATGCAGTTCAGGAAAGAAATATGCATGCATTTATGTTATAACACTTTGAAGTGAGCAGTGGGTAGTGAATTCATGGCTTAGATGTGAGGATCTACATTTGGAAGCTGAGACCTTTGTGAGACTTACATGTGATGAAGTAATGAAAACATCAGATTAAAAGAAATATAGGTATTCATAGTAATCCACAAGTTTCAACTGACATAGGAAGAAAATATAGCTGTCATTAGGAAACTACACAACATACATCCTATTATCAGATTTTATCATTAACAGATAAATGGTCCCAAAGATTTTGTTGAAATTGAGTGTCACTTGTACTGAGTTTGTCACGCAATTCCAATTTTCATTCATGTTGAATAATAATGAAATGAAGCCTTGTTTGCATAAGGTCATAACTTGTCACAGCACTCAGTCCAACAAGATGCATTATATTGTTCCCAGATATTTTACTTTACAATATCTCATTGAACAACAAGCTATTGTAATGTAGAATATTTGGGACTGAGCATTGTGATTTGATTATCAACAGTGCACAGAATGAACAATATAAAAAAAGTCTTAACTGGTCTCTACTGTGTCTTCCTTCTGCAGATTTTTTAAATTTTATGTGAGAGGAGACTCACTAATGTGCATGCTGTTATTCCCATTTTTGAGTAATCTCAATGACATGAGAAATGTTACTGATAAGTTTGTGTAAACCCTTTCCACTGTTCTTGTTAGACATACAGTTGGAATTATGCTTCTGCAGCAACTTTGAACATTATAATATGGATATTTTGTGTTTCAGGTAAGCACTTACATTAAATACAAGGGAAGTGAGCATTTGTAGCCATATATATATATATATATATAGAGAGAGAGAGAGAGAGAGAGAGAGTAAACATTTCTGTGTTTTTATGACTTTGGTGTTATAATGATTATGTGGTTGTGTACACTGTATCTCACTGAGTGAATCAGAAACACACCTCCGTCATACATTCTTCAGACTCCAGTGTGCCACATGTTTCATACAAGTCTTAAAATGCTGACATTTGTCATGAAGGTGTTCCAGTGCAGCTGTGAATTATTCATAGTAATGGTGAGAGAAATTTCTGAAAATAAAATGCAAAGTGGAAACAGTAACGTTAAAATCTTCTGGAATATGAAACCATGTCAATTCAAACCAGTACAGTATTTAATGTCAGCACATCAAAGAAGTCTTGTCAGCTGCCTCTCTGCTGTCACGAGGCAGCAGGTTGCTTCAAAGTGTCACTACTTATCTACAGAAGAGGGAAGTGATATTTGTAATCACTGACATGGTAGCCTCAAATGTTACATAGTTGATGACAGTTCAAAAGTTGCACAAGATTTGCAAACTTTGCCTGTGCATACTTAAGGGTTAGTGTAATGCCTGTACCTTTATAAAAAGTATCCCATATGTAATTACACATGTTTATAAATGTACAGGTAGGAGGAATTGAATTGAGTTGAATTTATTTCTCATTTCACAGATCCAGTCATGGGTACAACCTTGGATATACAACATTTTCACAAAATCTATAAGCTCTTTGTAACATAGATCAGTCGTGTCAAACATAATCTAAGGCAGATATATAGGTTCATCCATACAGTATTAATAAATATAAATATACAATAAAACATGTAAAATAAATAGAAATACAATACAAATTATATGATCGATTAAATCCATTGTACATTACAGTCAGTTACAGGAAAGGATGGAGTTTAAAATACATATTACACAAGTAGCACAAAAACCAAAAACCAAAATGGTACATCAGAGTAGAATATATGCAAGTGCAAAGATTTAAAACTATATAAGTATGAATCATGAATTGTCAAAAAACAAAATTATGGGGTTATTATCACTCTGTATATACAGTGCTATAAGGAATGAGATTATGGTGGGCAATGAGAGGAAGTTGATACTTGAGTACACTTGTGACACTATTTGTAATCTTCCAGTGGTGGCCTTAGCAACTGGCTGTATCATGTTTCCCTTCCTGAGACACACCCGGCAAAATCGTCAGAGCCATCTCAGGTTCTGCTGCGACTCTATGGCCAGGTCCACGGTACAGAGAGAGCTCTGGAAGGCCTCATCACAGAATCTGTGATTTTCACTTTGCTGTCAGAAAGGCGGCTGGGTCCGAAACTGCACGGAGTATTCCCTGGTGGGCGTATTGAGGAATATATTCCAGTGAGTTTCTTATCATATGTACCTTTGTAAATTGCGTGCATTAGTCTGTATGTGCCTTGATTTACTTCTCGTCTGAGATGTCTTAGAACGTTTCCTATCCTCGCTCCATCTCCAGCAATACATTATATTAACTATTTTGCGTGCAGTTTTGTCTGTTGATGAACCTACATGCATTATGCATGTCATGTCTAATTACATGTACATATGTTTTAATATTTTTTTAAATATTCTCTGTATTCTACCATCTCTGATATAAAATCACACTCCTCAGGATCTCTTGTTGGCAGAATATGCCACCAGGTAAGGTGCTGCGAGGGCAGTTATTCTGATTTTTGGATTTGAATTTTCATAACCATGAAGAGTTTTATGTGTCATTTTTCACATTATTTATATTGTGACACCTATCCAGTAGTGAACTGAGTGTGACATGTCATTTAAATGACTGATGGTGTTCTAGTTACTGGCAGAATTATGTGCTTTTTCAAGCAAATACTCATTTCCAGGCTCGTCCCTTGAAGACAAAGGAACTCAGTGATCCTCAGCTTAGTGTCTTGATCGCAGAGAAAATGGCAAGCATACATCAGATGAATATCCCCATTAACAAGGAACCACGATGGTTATGGGACACTGTTAATGGGTATGTGACATGTCAGGTACAACTGCTAGGAGACAGGAAAATAAGGACTCTGCAAGATTGAATAAAATGAGAATCTGTAGTCATAGATAGTGATTTGACCATTCCGCTCTATTTAATTTCTTCCATCATTACTATTCATGTGAGAAATTTTAAATCTTCTAAATTTGATTGTGTGTCTTTGTGGTTTGGGTGGGAGAAATAAATCATGGAGGTTGTACAGTCCTTTAAATTCATCTGAAACACTCAAAGACACACATTTTTTTATATTTAAGGGGAATTGAAATAAGTAATAATTAGGGACTGTCTGTAGGTGAGTAGTAGGGGTTTGTAGTCTCACTGTTAAGTGTGTGGTGGTCTGTACTGGGGCATGTTTTCTTATACATGGTCTCAGAAAAGTTCTGTGTGCCATTGAAGCCCAACTTTAGATGGCTAGTGCCATGTAAGAATTCAAATTGTACGCTCATAATGCAGGTTTATATGCTTCGTCAGTTAATCTTGATTTACAAACAACAAGCATACGTAAAGTGTAATAAAGTGGAGCTGTAAGTACAAATGTTAGTCAGAGATTAAAATTTCAGAGGCATTAATGTTGTGTGTTCATGATTCTATAGGTTAAAGTTTATGTCTTCTTCCTTTGGGATTTACAAAATTGACACATTCTGGTTTTGTAATTTATGTGAACTGTTGCCTCATATGGCTTAGGAAAAACTGTTACAGTAATCCTGCATGTAAGATTCTCTTGTTTTGAGAGAGGAGTGGAGCTAAAATGTAACAATAGAATATTCTCGCTTCCCCTCACACCTTCCACTTTTTCTCACAAGAATGTTGCTAATGTCACACACGGGTTTTTAAACTCTTCATGCATAATCTGACAGTTCACGCTGCTTTTTCAAGGCACAGGAAAACACTTCAGTAACAGGGAGTTGAAAAGTTATGAAACATAATTTTGTTATGAATTTTGAGCCATACTAAATCTGACACCCCCCCTCCCCCCACCCTGTTTCCCCAGATTTGGCTGCGATAAATTGTTTTGTGTCATCGGTATACCTGTTTCCTAAATGTGATAAAACAACCAGCTTCTTGTATCATGCAGGAGCAGTACACATACTTCACATTTTTGCAGATGGCTGAAGAATGTTCAAGCAAATTTGGAGGACCCAAGTTTAGTGGACTCTGTAAATGAAGCCATGATGCACAAACTTAGAATGTTCAACTTGCCTGCAGAGGCAAAATGGCTCAGGTGAGTGGATTTTCAAACACACATTCGTTGACATTTTGCAGTACCGACATAAAGATGATAAAGCTGAAAGAAGATGTTTCTTGCATGTTTTGTTTATTTTTACTGTACAAACTGAAAAGAAATGTATTCCGAAGTGGCCCATGCTATTGCTTGGCCAGTCAGATGCTGGCCTCTCATTACAAACTTCCAGGTTCAGTCCCATGGCTGTCTACATGAGATTTATGGTGGACAAAGTGGCACTTGGAGAGGTTTTTCTCAGAGTACTTCAGTTTTCTCCTATTGTTGTCATTCCACCGATGCTCTACGTTCGTCTATCACCAGCACTGTAATCTTGGCAATTGATAGTGCCACTGAATAATGCACATTGTTACCACTGACTTCAAGCACAGTAACAGAATGTTTAATACTGTGTAACAACAGGTGTGAGCTTCATAAGGTTTGCATGTAATTTATCTGTTTTCTGTGACTGTCATTTTGTGGATCATGGAAGAAAATAATGAAAGGATAATTGAAGGGGTGAAGTTGTTACACACAGGGCGTAAGGAACACACCTAAGAGAAGATTAACACTCAGATGCCGAGCGTAAATCCCCCAGTGCAGTGCTGCCAGCTGAGGGTTTTCTCTGGGCATTTAATTTCTAACGCTTGCTCTTAGATAAAAAAAAGCATATCTCATAGACTTTTAGTTCAAATTTAATGAAAAAAAATTTCGCAGTGTGTTTATGAATTGATGAATTCAGGAAAAAATATTCACGAATTTTTACAATAAATTTAGTCCTGTAAATTGCATGCATTATATAAAATGTAGGTTAAATATTTTATTTCTCACATAATTCTGGTTGCTGCAGAAGATCTGTGACACCTTGGATCACTGTTCTATCACCACACACATACACATACACACATGCTATTTACACAAACTAGTTTTCGTGTGATAGTCTGCAAAACAAAGTGCCGTGAACAAAGGAAGATTCGTTATTTCAATGCAGCATTTATATGTAATGTGTGAAAAGAGTGCAAATTTTTTGTAATATAATTTATTTCAAAAACTAGTCGTCTAATTGCATTGTTGCTGGTGACATACAAAGTTATCATAAAAGTACTGTTGTGCAGCACTGCATATTCGTATATAGTTGATAGTGATGTGCAACTCAACAGCAACACGCGGGATATATTGTTCTGTTTCCACTGCAAAATGGTTACATGAACATGGCTGAAAAAATACATTCCACGTAAATTGCCTGTCTTGTTATTTATTTGAACTTCTTGGCTTGAAAGTATGTGAAATGCAATGGATGATATGAACATGTGCAGAAATGGGTATTTAAAATGAAAAAAGCCCCTGCTGGTGGTGAGTACTGTTATTTTGGAATTAACCCTTTCACTCCGCGATTAAATCCCCCGGCGCGGGTCCCCCAGCCGAGGTTTTTCTCTGGGCATTTAATTTCTAACACTTGCTCTTAGATAAAAAAGCATATCTCAAAGACTTTTCATTCAAATTTAATGAAAAAAAATTTTGCAGTGTGTTAATGAATTGGTGAATTCGGGAAAAAATATTCACAAATTTTTACAATAAATTTAGTCCTGCAAATTACATGCATTATATAAAATGTGGGGTAAATATTTTATTACTCACATAAATCTGGTTGCTGCACAAGATCCGTGGCACCTTTGATCACTCTTCTATCATCACACACATACACATTCACCCGCACTATTTACACAAATTAGTTTTCGTGTGATAATCCGCAAAACAAGGCGCCACGCATGTGTTGCACTCATGTCGTCAGAGTTGCAGCACGAGTCTACCTAACTACACTCTCATGTCATGTGTATAACCTGATTCAGCACACAGTTTATAAATTTCGATGTCGAAACGTTCCCTTTTTATGGAAATGTACTGTCTGAATATAACTCTGCCTTTGAATTTTACAATTACTTTGTCCACTGCCAAATGTTCCGAGGGGTTATAGAATTTAGCATAAGCCTGGTTGAATGTTTCAAAAAGACTGTCTTTATTTTCCATGGATGGTCATATTCCTCGCCTTGGTTGGGTCTCTTTCAGTCTCTAATGGCTTGGGTTATCAAGCCTTCGTCACCATGGCAGGAAGTCGCAATGTTTGTGTCTCTAGCCACGGCTGGGCCAACATAAGCGCTGTGAAACATTGTACGGGTTCATCTTTTGAAGGTCATTTGTTGGGCTAGGTTACTACCTCGTGGCTTCGCTGTGAAAAACAGCGGACACAATTTCCTCCTCCTCATCCTCCTCCTGCTCCACCGGTCCGTCATTTTTGTTATTGCTACTGCTTGCTGAACACTGCCCTGGTCTGTTACAAAGACGGTTTTGTATTCCTGTGCCCTCATAAATCTAATACCCTTACTAACGACCGACTTACATGATGAGAGCAAAACAGATGTAAGCCTACGACGTAAATGCTGTGAAAAATTCCACGTATTTCAAGGGTGAACACGACATTTTTACTATATTAGACGGCTGTGTTACAGATTTCTGCCACACAACTCCTTCAGAATGCCCCAGAACTACAACAGACACGCCTGTGAGCCCTCCTGTAACTGTACACATAGATTTTTATGGATATCTCCAGTATTTTTGTATTAGTTCAGTCTGAAAATACGTGTTACAGTACGCCACTGAAAACCATTCAGCCGTCAATTAGTAACTGGCTTCATATCACACTGTTGATATTCAACCCACGCACGACTCCAGTGCGACTGATAAACAAAACACTCCTTCTCAAGAACGGTATTACTCAGCCGAGAAATGCGCAGTTCACCAATGTGTTGACATACATATCGCGACTGTTGGAGGCCTTACAGGGGTGGACAGGGAGCATTTATAACTGCACAGACCGGCTCTCACATTCAGGGGACATACCACACAGAAATCCTGTGAGGTACGTACGAAAGGGGTGAAAAAAATGCTTCCAAATTCGACACAATATTGACGATGACTGAGGGCGTCATCTGTCCCAGGCAGACCGTTTAAATGCCCCATGCGCGACTACGAGAGTCGTCATTCATAGTTAAAGGGTTAAAGGCTATATGCTACTGGCTATTAATTCATGCATCCAGTTCTGCATAAGGGCAAAGCCCTTAGGCACACAGGGTACCTATTCTGTACTGTTGATGGGTGTTCATTATTGATAATTACACTCATTACTTACATTATAGAGGCTGATCCCCGTGGCCGTGTGGTCTAAGGAATAGGTCTGCGGCCAAGCGCTTGCTGGGATCATGGGTTCAAATCCTACCGGAGGCGTGGTTGGTTGTCTGTTGTGAGTGTTTGTGTTGTCAGGTAGAGGTCTCTGCGACGGGCCGATCCCTCGTCCAGAGGAGTCCTGCTGATTGTGGTGTGTGTCTGAGTGTGATCAAGTGAAAATAAACAACCTCGACACCTACTGTGAGTAGGTAGAAGAGGTAAGGACTACGAAACGAAACTTACAATGTAGAGGATTTTTATGCATACTTAAAGTAACATAATTAACCTATTTTTACTTAACAGGAGATTGAAATGAACCTTATTGCTCAGCAGTGGGGGATTTTGGATCTGTCATTATTGTGAGGCTGGCAGCTGCATTTTAGCGTAGCCCAGCAATTTTTACAGTACTTCACTATGAAGAAACAAAAACAAACTGTGTTAGTCCCAGAAATAACAGAAGGTGGTTACATGTAACATGTAACGACAGATGATAAAGTTGTATTATCAAAGTGCGTTCTGAAAGATAGATGCAGCTGTGGTCAGATTTGGCAAAAGACTATAAACAGTGGGCCTCAGATCGGGTACGGAAGTGTTAAAGTTGGGTGTGACAACATTACATTTGAAGTAATGCAGTGCTGAGATACCTGGACCATGTGTGTGTGCCATTAGAATAGTTCTGCACATGGCCAATGAGTGATTACATCTGTATTTATTTCATTTCATCCCATCTAGCCACATTAATGCCAGTTATGTGTTCTCTGTGTCGTTTTTAGCAAGCAAGGACTGGTGTTAAGAATTATGCTGTACATGGATTTTCATACATACTATCAAGCTGATGAGTTCTTAATGTTACAGGGAGTACATTGGGAAGATATCATCACCAGTAGTTTTCTGTCATAATGATATGCAAGAAGGCAACATCTTACTTTGCTGTGATAATATGACTGACCAAGAAGCTCTGATGGATCCTCATCTGGTGCTGATTGATTTTGAGTACTGTTCCTACAACTACAGAGGGTTTGATCTAGCTAACCACTTTCTGGAGTGGACATATGACTACACTAACAGCACACACCCATACTTTACTGTCAATAAGAACAACTATCCAACACATGAACAGCAGGTAGGTATGGTGGGAGAGTAAGGATAATTGGAAGAGAGAGAATGACCAAAATCTGTGTGTGTGAAGTTGTGGTCAGTATGGTTGTGAGGATTATAAAAAATGTTTTTGTTGTGGATTTAGTTGTTTTCAGGCTTTTAAGATCACTTGTTACATGTACAATAATCATGCTGAGTCGTGATGAACAAATTCTGCATTCTGGTCCCTAATACGGAATTCAAACTGAAACTGTGTTGCTATTAATGCACGTTCCAAAGAGATTAATTCAGATTATATTGATTTATACTGATATTTGTGACCAGTTGTAGTTTTTGTTCATGTGTTATTATAGGATCAGAAGTTGCATTCCTCTCAGGTTTTCTGTGTTTATAATGTGGCAAATCTTAAGTCAGCTTGGTTAAATTACATTGGAAATTAGCAGGGTGCTGATATAAGCAAATGTTAGTGTCCACCCCCAGGTTTCAGGTGGCCATATTTTCTTAATCATTATGCATATCAAGAAAGAATAAAACACTACAGTGAAGAGTTAACCCAGAAATTTTTTAAATTAGAATTTTATTCTGTCATCCTTTTATGGCATAACATGATCTAGCTAATAACTGATTTCAGCCCAGACATGCTGCGGTGCCCTGGAGTTACTGCTCCAGTAGCTGTAGTAATTTGTTCAAGTTCATATGGATAGGTAGGTAGGTCAAAGAAGTGGGCATAACAGATTCTTACACTGAGACTGGCATTGATCTGTTTGTATTTTGATTAATCAAAGTATGCCAACTACCCAGTACACATATACCTGTATTTTACATCTGGCTTACATAACCGCACCAGAAAAAGGTGTGTGACAAAGAAAACTTGTGACATCAGAAGCCAAGTGATAGGGTATCCCTTCCTCATTTGCTGCCAAGGAAATCTGTCATTCATTATATCACAAAAACTGCCTTGCTCACAATGTCGCATTTCTCTTCAAACTGTCAGAAGTTGAAGTTCGTCAGCACGTCATGGTAAATATTTCCAGTGGTCTTGGCTGCAGCACAGATGAACGGTCATGTAAGTCTCTTACGAAGCAGGTGGTATCCCACACTTGAACTTCCTACGGGTGTTCATTACTTTGCAACTTGCACAAACTTTAGGAGTTAACCTTCATTGAGTGTTTTCTTTCTTTGAGCATGTTTGGTGATTGAGAAAACATATTCTGTTAAACCCTTGGAGTGGCTTTCTATGTACTTATTTCAGTATTTTGAATTGGCATATTTTTGTTACTGGAAATATGATTTATTTGTCGTGGAAAGTTTATGAATACTGTAATGAGTATTGAGTGGAAGTGCTTATAAGGTGGCTACTGGTTATTAAGGCACATTTTATGTCCAGATGAAGTCAAAAATCCTGAAGTCTTGGTTCAAAGGTAGAAGGACATATCTTCTGTTTTCCTGTTCACATTTTGTTGCTACGTAGCTTTTTCATTTAGTAATGATACAGTGACTTTGCTTCACCTGATACTGGCATAAGCAATAGTCTGTTGTGTTATATTTGATCTGAAAATGGTGTAAGAATATGTTCCCTGCTCCCTGCTCTTCTGTCTGACAGATGCGTTGACTTACGTGAGGGGTTTGAAATGTAAAACTGGAATCTACCATAATTGTTTTCGTGATAATGGAATTAATGTATATTAAGCATTGAATTTAAAGTGATGTAATGCTTATGTTCAAACATAGATTTCTATTTGACAATTGCAGAACTTGTTTATCAAGTAAAAGAGCAAATGGCAAATAGCAAATGCAACAGCACTCACAAAACACCATTAGCAAATTAAGTTGGCTCTCATTTCTGGAAGAAAATATTAAGAGTCTGACTGTGATTAAAAAAAATCAGTAGGCACTCTCACAGCAGTGTGGCTGATGGTGGGAGTTGGGGTGATTATGTTGGCTACCATTTGTTTTCTTTGTAATTTTATGTATGCCCTTTGATATTTGGAATATTACTTGCATTAGTTAAAAGCTTTTCAGTTTTGCACATTTATACCATGTATGGTGTGCAAGTTCATGCCCAGTGAATTGGAGCAGTGGTGGTGGTTTGTCCAGAACCTTTATAAGATGCTTTTGCACATCTTAAAATTTTATTTTGAATAATTTCTTTCCAATTCTGTATTCTGACTTGAGGACATTTGTATTACTATCACAAAATGCTGACTGTCAATGTACAAGTTAGTTACCTTGATATTTTTGAAAGTATGCATTTGGTAGCCAAGGTAATCAGCCAGTCTGTATGCATGAGTATTGCATCGGAAACACTTTTTGTGTCAGTTTCAGATTAGGTAAGTTCCTTCAGGTAAGACTAGGGTAATAAAATTACACATTTCAGATACTAGTTTGTTTTACTGTGATTATTTGAAGACTGTAGGGTTTAGGTTTATAGCTGTTCACTCTTGGAGTGGAGCACACTGTTAAAATACTTTGGAGATCATTAAGGCTTGTGTTTTGTAATGTTAAACTACATAGGTACAGTGTGTAATAACATATTTAATACAAACTTTCATTTGATGTGCTGGGTGTGGTATGGAAGACCATAGGTGTATTAATGTGGAATAGTAGAATGTTATTTAAAAATGTAATTGAATTTGTGTAAGTAAAGTAGTTGCTTAATGTAATTTAATGAACATCTGGCGTTGTTACAGACTGATACCTGATGTAGCGAATTGCATGACATAGAAGCCTGGTCTGAATTGCTCTGTCTTTTGTCTTAAATCATATGGAGCATTTATTTAGATTTGCCACATTAAGCAGTTGAGTTTGAAGGAGGAGCTAGATTAAGATTTCTTGCAGGAGTCATGGAGTTTGGAGCACGAACATATTTGTTGGCAGCCTAGAGAATCTTGTTGAGGCACCATGATGTCTCGATTCGCCTTGTTTTTTTGTGTGTATGCTTCCATTTCCCAGTTCGCTGTTCGCTGAGCGAATGAATGAACGTTGCGGTTGGAGCAACTGTCTCCCTGCGGTTGGTTCGTCCTACCAGGGGCTTCCAGACAGTCGCGACAGCACTCTAAGGTCCCCACCAAGCGCTGATGAGCACAGTAAAAATATATGAAAATTCTATTAAAAACACAAGTGGAGTATCATAATTCATTCAGATATTGGTGGGATATATTCAGGGAGAGCTTGTAGTTATCACATAATTATCAGTTGTAGCTGTCTAGCATAACTGACAAGAAAGTGATGACTGAGCTAACAGTTTTTACCTCTGAGTATGTCCCTAAGTGTATGTAGAAAATTGCTCAGCTTCATAATAAGTCAGAAAAATCATTTTCTTAGTACTGGATCAAAGTGCCCTAGGGAACAGTAATTTGTTGCGTACAAATGCAGCTTAGTTAAAGGAACTATTTCAATTTGAAGAAGAGTAATTTCACAGTCTTAAGTACATCACTTTATTTATGGATCTTTGTAAAACTATATGTTGATTTTTTGTAATGTGTCACTCACTCACTCGCTCTCTCCCTCACTCACTCACTCACACGCGCACACATGCACGCACACGCACACACACACACACACACACACACACACACACACACACACACACACACACACACACACACACACACACACACACACACACACACACAAGAGAATGATTAACATGTTAAAGTTAATACATTCATACACTTTCTGCACTGTGCAAAATATTTCATAATCTCTGCATGTATACATTTTCACAATTTTCTTATCGCAGTATACTCAGGAAGACTGATAAACAAAACTTATTAACTTTCCCAGTAATTTTAAAACTTACTTTTTAAACAATTCAATGAATAGAATAATCTTTTTCTTTTTTGAAAGGATGTAATAAAATGTTGTGTATATTGCTGTGCACTTTATATGGTTGTATGGCAGATACAGAAGCAAATGGCAGTGTGTCATGAAAAACTGGAAGTGACATTGGCATTGAATTGCAAATCAGTAGTCACAGTTCTTGTGTATGGTACAGTGCCTCTTTATGACCACCAGTACATTTGCTTGTGAAGAGTGATTGGGTTTCAGAACACTGAACAGCAACAACATTGAACTTTTAACATTCTGTAGAAAGTTTCTGTCAAGTCTTCATGGTGGCTTTTGGATTTACCTTATGAATCATGTGTAGAAAACTGCAATTTATATCTCATAAGTTTCATTTAAGCTTTCAGTATTAATAAACTGGATCCTGACCCACTTTAACATGTAAATACTCCTGTCTGTGGATCTGTAGCCATTCTGTCTGTGAAGCACTACACAGAGCAGCAAAGGTAAAGCTGAAGTTGTCTTTACACACGCCATGAAAGTGTATAGGGAGAGTGGGGGTATAGCTCCACTCATTCTTAACCTTTGCACTAGTGATAAGCCTCACACCCAGGCAGCTTTACTCTGGGGAAGGAGGCCCTAACACCTGTTGTGTAGGAGGCTGGGTGGGCCCCAGAACCAGTTTGGACATTTTGGAGAAAAGATAAATATCTTGTCCTTGCCAGGATTCAAACCCTGGATTATCTATCCATAACCTAGTCACTATATTGACGATGCTGCTGAGTAACAGCATGCTTTCATTTACCATTTTCGCATGAAAGCTTCAGTCTTCATGTGGTCTGTCATAAGATGGTCTTTGAATATTTTTGAGAGATATATCTCTCTCCTGTAGCACGGCAGTAACAACCACCGCTGTAATGTGACCAGTCAACGTAGTTCCCACATCCTTTTCTTGTTCAGATGATACATACCAACACTTGACAAATAACAAAGCTTATCTTTTCAGCAGATCGGCCAGGATAGCATAGTTGTTACAGTTACTTGGCTACTTGCTGCATGTTTTCCAATTCCTGGCAGGGGCAAGAGATTTCTTCTCCAAAGCATCCAGACCAGGTCTGAGACCCACTGAGCCTCCAATTCATTGGGTACCAGAGGCTACTTTACCCCTGGTTTCCCAGGAGGAAAGTAGGTAGGATGTGACACTGACCACTCCTCCATCTAATAATGTGTTTGAGATGGAGGTGCATGTCCACCCCCTATATGCCTTGATGGAATGCACAGGGACAGCTTTATGTTTAGCTTTATTTTTGTCTACACAGCGTTTTTGCTGTTCTCCTTGACATCCCTGCTATCACACCCATTCCGCTTTCCAAGCTGTGATGTTGGCTCACATTGCTTCACTGTTCCTTTTGAACATGTTTATTCAGGGACTAGATTGACTGCTTGAACTATAGTGTGGTCAGTGTGACTGCCACATACTTTTATAGATACTGGAGGAACATGCTGCCTCCATCTGCAGCATTTTACACTGAAAATCTGATTTCAGCATGTATTGCAAATAAAATATTGGGGTTGTGTTTAATGAGACACTTAAAAGTAAAAATAATTTGTTCCAGTTTCTTAATTTAATCCTAAATGTGTACCAGAATATATTATCAAACAACATGGATGTGCAGAACTTTTCATGGGCTACCTTGATAACCACTTTTACCACTTTAATGAAAACATGTAAAGGCACAGTCATGTTTTGTCACAGATGGTTTACCATATCACACAAATATAATAAATATTTCTCATTAAATTGCTAGATCGTTTCTTGGGGCTAGGAGTATTGAATGAAATGAGCCTTTTTAAGCCTGTAAGTCAAGTAAGGCCATTTGGTTTGTTGTGCTTAAAGCTCACTAAATTGTTTACAACTTTGGATCCCAATCTGTGATGTGATGCTGCAAAAGCTTCAGAACTCACATGTCGTCACCTTTGTTTCTTGGGAGCAGTGTGATAATCTTCTTGGGTGGAAATAACTTCTATATATGTAATTTGACTTGTATATTTTCCACTAGAAGTGTTCAAAGGCTGTGGTCATTAAGAGGGATTCTACTGTCTGAAACAACTAAGCAGGTTGTAACTAAGATGTGCAACATTACATTGCAGTTGCATAATTATTGAAACTGCTGCTGCTTTCTAACTCACTGCATAGTTCACCTCATAGTTCATCTGCATGCCAACTGATACTGAATCTTCTGTTCTAGCAGTGCCACTGATGCAATTTGGTGCTGTATTTTCTTTCATCTGTTCTGTTCTAACTTTTTCCACCTTTTGCTTATTTTGCAGTGTATGTACCTTTTCAGTTCTGCACTTTCTTGTACCAGCTTTAATTATGTTTTATTATGGCTTGTTTTAAAAAATATATTAACTGTATGTATGGAATCCATTAATGTTGATATTGAACAATGACACAAGTTCAAAGCAGTGTACTGTTGTGATACTTGTTTGGGTACTGCTGCATTAAAAGTACCTTCATGTAAAAGTCGATGCCCATACTGTAATTTCTCAGGGGTGTTTGTGATAGTGCATTTAAGTGTTGTGACAGTAGATCACTGCTTATAGCATATACTTTTATTACATCTATATACTACTTTGCCATTTCTGGATGTTGTGTTCTCTTATGCAGTAATCTAATTGTTCCTCTTATTTTGACAGCTTCGGTTTGTGCGAACCTACCTCTGTAATGCCGGCTATCGGGGCGAGCAGTCAACAGAAAGAGAG
The DNA here is from genome assembly GCA_013340265.1 of Coptotermes formosanus. Taxonomy (NCBI): domain Eukaryota; kingdom Metazoa; phylum Arthropoda; class Insecta; order Blattodea; family Rhinotermitidae; genus Coptotermes; species Coptotermes formosanus. The sequence goes on from BLKM01000655.1 coordinate 5,985,639, forward strand.
GAGGAGGAGGCACTGCTCTGTGAAGTACAAGCATTCTGTCTTGTCTCTCATTTTTTCTGGGGTCTGTGGAGTTCAGTTAGTGCAAAGCTGTCTCAAATTCCATTTGGCTATGGGGTAAATACTTTCATATTTCTGTTGCAAGATACTGGAACTGTACCACCTTTCATAGGCAGTTGAATGAACCTATTTCTTCCATACTCCTGTGTTTTTGCTACAGGCATGCATATTAACAATGCATTTCTCAATGTTTTTGATGAGGATATATCATAGTTCATTTCCATATTTCAACTTTGTCAACTTTCTGACTTTGTCATATGTGTTTATCCCGCATTTGCCTTTACGGGGGGGGGGGGGGGGGGGGGGGGGCGTTTAA
>BLKM01000655.1:5992794-6076789 GCA_013340265.1 Coptotermes formosanus
GCCATAGTGCAAGTCTGAATGGCAATTGTGTGTAGCAGCAGGTCATTTGAATGCTCACCCAAGGGTTGACAAATTTTCTGACATACCAACGTGCCATATGACTTGTGATCAGAGTGTTTTCCTCAGAGATGTAACTTGACTGAGGAAACTAAACAGTTCTGAACTGTTTGTCAGTTGCTAACACTGTTTACATTTTATTTCTCTTCAGATAATCAAGTATTACAACTATGCTTTCCTTTAGCACTAATCATATAAAATGAACTCTGCAGAAATGTATTTAGGCTATTTTTGTTACACTTTTTGAAGTTATCAGGTGTATAAGTTGCTGAAAACAGTATAAGACAGGGTGAAAAGTCTGAATTTGGATGTTATATGTAGCTTAATAGGATTCTGTCTGCCCTCTGTACCCTCTTATTGCTCTTGTGCCATTCATGTCAGACTTATTTTTAACCAAGAGTGGACATGTTCCAGATTGGAAAGCATGCTCTTCATATATGTATTGATCTTACCTGTTTTTAATATTTTGGCACTGTGTGCTATGTACTGTAAACTTCAGAAGACTGATTGTCCTTAGTGTGTACATCTGTGCATTGTCCTGTTTGTTATGTTTTAAATGTTTGGCATACTTACATGTGTTAGTGTACATTGGTTTCATTTGATCAAATAGTGATTTTAAGTGCTCAGATTTGATGGCAATTCTTCATTGTAAACAAGAAAGACAATCCGTGACACTGTTATACTGATTTCCTTTGGTGAGTATTCATGCACAATGAATGTACATTAATCAGGTGTGTATTAACAGCTACATTACATGATGTTTGGTATTGTGTTTTTATTTTTAACCCTGTGAAAATAAAGTATCAGGACAAGGTAGCAGCTTTCCTGTTTTTGTAACATGTGGCAGTCTTGTGCTGTCATGATGAAACCATCTTTATGCGATGAAGGTGGGGGCATACTTGAGACGGTGGTCATTACGAGGCATGTTCAAAAAAAGACCGAACTTTTTAAATAGCACGCCAACCAGCACAAAGGGCACGCTGCGTCTACTGAGCCCATGTAGCGGCAGGTTTTGGCAACAAACTGTGATTTGCCCCGTTTCGCTATGAGCATTAGTCATCGTGCTACATCTGCTGAACTGAGCACGTGCACAAGCTGTTCGTCGGATTAGTGACAAAGTGACAATGAAAGAGCTTGAAGAACAATGTGTGTGTGTGAAATTTTGCTGCACACTTGGTAAAAATTTTGCAGAGACATATCAGTTGCTTAACCAAGCATACATGGAGGACTGTATGAGCCGAACGCAGTGCTATGAGTGGTTTAAGCATTTTAAAGAGGGCAGAATGTCTGTCGGTGAAGATCCCAGGCCTGGACGACCTTCCACATCAACAGACGACGACCATGTCGAGAGAGTTCGTGCTGTGATTCGTGGAAATCGTCGTTTAACTGTCTGAGAAGTTGCTGACAAAGTGGGCATCAGCATAGGATCTTGCTATCAAATTTTGACTGAAAAACTTCAGATGCGTCATGTCAGTGCAAAATTCGTGCCGCGTTTTTTTTGACTGATGATCAGAAAGAGAACCGTGTTGATGTCAGTCAGGAACTGCTTGCCAATGCAAATACAAGAAGTAATGAAAACTTCCTTAAGAACATCATAACAAGAGATGAGACATGGGTTTATGGCTATGATGTTGAAACCAAGATGCAATCGTCGCAGTGGATGGGGAAAGGGTCTCCTCGACCAAAAATAGCACAGATGAGTCGGTCAAAGATCAAGGTGATGTTGGCTGTGTTTTTTGATTGCAAAGCATTGTCCATCATGAATTTGTACCACGTGGTTAGATGGTAAACAAACAGTTGTACCAGGACTTTTTAGTGCGTTTGAGGGATCCTGTGCGCAGGAAGAGGCCTGAATCGTAGGAAAACCAAACTTGGATGTTGCACCACGGCAATGCGCCGGCTCACGCGTCGCTGCTCATCCGCAGTTGTCTGGCAAAACATCAGATATGCGTTGTGCCCCATCCACCCTATTCTCCGGACTTAGCCCCAGCAGACTTTTTCCTGTTTCCCAAACTTAAAACCACTTTGAAAGGACGTCGTTTCCAAATCATAGAGGAGATTCAGGAAAATGCAACGAGAACTGCACACCATCACAGAAAGTGCGTTCCAGGAAGCATTCCAACAATGGAAGGAACGCTGGGAACGGTGTATCGCCAGTAGAGGGGACTACTTTGAAGGGGACAGTGCTTAAAATGTTGTAAAATGAGCAATAAAGTCTTTATAGCAAAAGTTCAGTCTTTTTTTGAACACGCCTTGGACTTCATAGCTCAGAGTGATTGGTGACTCACTCTCTTTTTCTGTCTATGTGTGTTTGTGCACATGTTGCGCGTGTCTGAAAACAAGCTGAGATGGTGTATAGTTTAAATACCTACACTGTCTGTGATTGTAATAGGAATTCATGACCAAGCACTTACCTTCCATTTCCAGCACTGAAGCAGAATCTTAGCAGCCACGGGTTCGGAGATGATTTTGAGGTGGAAATACTTGTGACATTATGGCTGATAACACAGGATACAGACTTGTAGCAACAAGGAAGAAGAATTCTGATCCAGTGATATTATAAATTCCTGAATTTTGGTTGGGACTGTGTGAAAAAGTAGTGACTGGAACACCAGTACAGTTTATCTGAACTGTTCTTATTAGGCGTGAAAATAAGGATCCAAAATATATGCAGTGTACGTACGTATGTACATACATACATCATTCATTCATTACACACACACACACACACACACACACTCTCTCTCTCTCTCTCTCCAAGATTTATACAATGGACATGAAACTGGTCATAACAAGACACAGACAACAGAACATACAAACCATAACAAGACAATACAACAGAAATGCTCCATAAAGCAACATTGTAAATTAGTTGTTTACTGTATGTTCCAAGAATTCAGCAATAGTATAAAATGAATTAGTCATGAGATATGAAACCAAGTTATTTTTAAAGTGAACTCTATCATTTCCAAGACTTTGAATGGTACCAGGCAAGCTGTTAAATAACCTAATACCAGAAAAAGTGGTGCCCTTCTGGAAATCAGAAAGATCTGAAGTTGGTAAGTAGAGTTGATTTTAGCTACTAGTATTCAGGCCATGAACTTCTAAACCTGAACGAAAGTTATTGTATCTATCACAACATCAAAGAGAGAATATATTCACATGACAATGGTAAAGTATCCAATTTCCTAAAAAGACTTCTACGTGAGTCTGTAGATCCCACTCCAGATATAATCCTTACTACTATCTTTTGTAATTTAAAAACTCTGGAAATATTAGTCGAATTGCCCCAAAAGATAATTCCATACTTGTTGATAGAATGAAAGTAAGAGAAGTGCACCGTTCCCAGTGTGTCTGAGCTCATAAAATAAGATAAACTGATTACAAAATGGCAGAACTAAGTTTAGGAAGGATGTATTCCACATGACTCTTCCAGTTCAAACTGTTGTCAATTTGTATCTCCAAAAATGTTATTTCAGGGACTTCATTTATGTCTATATTATCAAACGATACTTCCAACAAAGGGATAGCAGATTGTTTAGGAGCAAAATTAATAATATTTGTTTTGTTGATATTTAAAACCAACTTATTAGCTGCAAACCAATTTGTAATGTGGTATAAGATACCATTACTTTGTGCTTGAGAGCGCAGTGATTTTTATCCGTGACCAAAATACTGGTGTCATCAGCAAAAAGAAAAACACTGGTGAGTTTATTACTACTTAATGGCAAGTCATTAATATAAATAACAAAAAGGAGTGGTCGCAAAACCGATCCCTGAGGAACTCCCTGCTTTACTCTTTCCCATTTAGAAAAATAATCTTCATCATCATTAGTTTTGAGGTGCACTCTCTGTTTTCTATCTGATACATAGGATTTAAACCTATTTAGATTACAATCATGAACACCATAATACTCTAATTTTGAGATCAGTATCTCAGATTGATGCAATCGAATGCTTTAGCAAGGTCACAGAAAATCCCGGCAGTATGAAGTTCATCATTCCAGTCTTGAAGTATGCCATTGGTAAGTGAGAAGGCAGCATGATCTATTGACAAATCTGTCCGAAAACCAAATTGTACAACTAATACAACTGATTTAAAAATGGTCAAGAGTCTGTAGGAGACAAAAAATGTGGCAGCAGGCCAGCTACATCGAGGCATAACGAAAATGTGGCCAAAGTTTGCACAATTGTGATGTCAGGTCAGTATGTGACAATTGAGAAAGTAGCAGGTGCAGTTAGCATCTCATATGTGCTGGTTGGCAGCACTGAAAAGAAGATTTGTCAATGCAGAGTGGGTGTGTGAAATTTGTGCCACACTTTCTGATGGGAGGACCAGATGCACATCAAGAAGGGGATTGCTGCTGAAGTGTTCGAATGATTAATATAAGCAGCAAGTCTCCAATCAAAGAATATTACTGGGGATTAGTCTTTGCGCTTTGTCTACAATTGTGAGACTAAAACACCAGTCCTTTCAGTGGTACACCATTGTCACTTCTCCCCCTGTCCCCCTCAGAAAAATAGCAAAAGGTCATGCTGTTTGCTTCTTCCAACAGCGTGGGTGTGGTGCACCATAAGTTTGTCCGTATAGGACAAACATGAATTCAGCTTTTTATATAAAAGTTTGGAAGTGTTTAGAGGATGCTGTTCAGCAGAAAAGGCTGAAAAAATGAAATTGAATCCAGCACCATGACAATATTCATTGTCACACCTTCCTCACAGTGCAGCAGTTTCTAGGTCAAGAACGAAATTCCAGCCATCCTGCACCCAGTTCATTCTCTAGATCTCACTCCATTTGACCTCTGACTCTTTCAGAAACTCAAGATTGGGCCCAAAGATCATTGTTTTTTGTACATAGAAAAAATTCAGTTGAATGTTAACAGCAGGCCTTACAGCTATAATGTGACAGGCTTCAGAGGTGCATTAAACAGTCAACAGCAGGACCAATAGCAATGCCTGCAGGGTGACTAGGTTAGGTTTTGGACACAGGCACACAAACCCTAGGAGACTAAATTTTGTCTGGTAGGACCGAGAATTTTGAGGTGGTTCTTAGGTGTTTGGAAAATGTGTGGACCCCTGTTTATACATGTCATTTTTACTACAAATTTTTCCTGAGCTTTGGAAGTTTCCTTCCTCCCACATACTCAGTGTAGTGATGGTCTAAATTTTGAATTCACAGAAAATCTTTTTCAATCATGTTTGGTGTTAAATCCTTTATATAATCTTGGTTTACTGTTAAAACTTTTTGTAGTATGAGAGATCATAAATTTTGTCTGCTTTCTAAAGTCCAGCTGCACATTCTTACCAAATCTGCAGTCATTTGCTCTGATGGTTATGTCTAAAAACTGTACTATGTTCCAAATTGTCTTAATTCTGTATTCTCAAATGATGTGATATCTTTCATAACCTGCTTAACATGTTAGTGCAGCCTGCACATGATGTTACACTGTATTCAGCTCTTCCTTAATTTCATTCTGATTTGTTGATATTATTATATTTCCTGTTCCTATGTTAACTACTCTAATGACTGTTGTATTCTTGTTCATCACCACCACTCCTACTGAGCACATACAAGACACAATCGCATACGTATCTACATCATTCATTCTCCTGTTGGCTTGTCTTACTCTTATACTTTAATTTATTTTGTGACATTTCCAGAGCTGGGATAGCATAGTCGATATGGCAACTAGCTACAGGCTGGACTGCCTGGGCTTCGAATCCCAGTAGTGTACATACAACGAGCGTGTTTGAGAAATATTAAGAAGTGTAAGTAGAGACTGACTCACAACAAACACACAAATGTTAGTGAAAATCTAAATGTCAAACTTAATCTGAATTCATTCACTAGCATTAAAGGTGAAACATGCAAATGAAGACATGATCTCGCCTACTATGCGTTCATTTTATGCACTTCATGTACTTATGCAGGAAAAGGGCATTTACAGTACAGTGTAAGCAGGATAACTTAGCCTATCAGGAGGGCCCCATAGGCCTAACAGTAGACTGCAGGGGGATTATAGACACGTTCCATGAGACCCCAAAACTGACTTTATTTCAGAGTTTCTAATGCCTTCATATTGTTAGGGCTTCTTCCTGTATGCCAAACCTTATCTGTGATGTTACATTTCCAAGCAAAATCATCAGCCCCTTTATTAAAATACAGAATTTTTAGGATAACATAGATTACAGATGCTTATGAATTGGGTGCTCTCAGGAATATGTGCAACTTGAGTAACTTAAATCAAAAAGCTGGAGGCAACATGATCTCAGTAACACTGGCCGTTGACATGATCGTAGTATCCATTTACCGCATTTACTCTGGCACTTCGCACAAAATCATAATACTGAATCCTGGACACCCCCTGATTCCTCAGGACTTCCTTCATGTGGAGACTGTATGTTGTAGACATTGACTTTATCAAAGAATGTCCATCAGAAATATCGGTGGCTGTAGGAACATAATGGGATGGAAATTCAGCATGGCACTAACTGTTTTTTGAGCTGATAAAAATATGTACAGTGAAACTCGCTTAAGAAAAACCCGGTTAAGAAAATTTCCCGCCTAAGAAGTCAGGATAAAAAAGCACCAAATTCTCCCATTTGATTAATATTACAGGTTACCCTTTTAGTACATTCCTGCATAAGAAGATTTTCCGCCTAAGAAGTAACAAATTTCACGACGAAACAATTTTTTTACCCGTTTAATACATTTGTGTTTCAAAATCTTAAGGAATTTCCCCGAGTTTCCATTCTTTCTGTTTCCAAAACGCAGCGTTCAAATAGCGCTCGGTCAAGGCCATTTCCGCGACGTTACACACAGCAGAATGACGCAGCCTCACGGCCGTCGCGGGGATGTATTTCTTCCACGATGGAGAGACTGCAGTGAGTCACTCCCCACTACTCGGTCTTCTTGTTACGACAACCGAAAAATTGTATCGGGTGGCCGGAAGCCGATCTTAGCTGTTTCGTGACCTGCATGAACCTGCATTTGGCAACAGCCTGGGACTTGGTGGAAACTAAGGCAAACAATAACATTTGAAGAAGTTTAGGCGCGCGCTGGTGGGAGTCACATGTTGCTGGGGGACAACGGTTTGACGCTAGATAAGTGGGTGATCGATTGCGACAATTGTTTAAACGTAATTTATCGGCGGTAATATAAACGCGTCGTTGTGTTGTGTGATTGTGAAATATTGGTGGTGACTGTGTGCAGATAAGTTACATCAGCAATTCCAGAAAATAAATTCAAGACACTGCAGAGTTAGTGAAAGTAACTGGAACTACTGACCACCGCTCATGGTCCTCCTAATAGTGAACCCTGCCTGTAATTTTCCTTAGGCCTCCCTTGATCATGGCAGCATCAACAATGGGTATAAAACGCAAGCCACTAGCAATATGTGAAAAGTTTAACATCATAAGCAAAGTGGATGGCACTCCAAATGCACCTTGTACCAAAACTGCTGAAGAACTAGGCATTCCTGTGGCAACACTTCACACAGTCATGTACAACAGAAACAAAATTCTTAAGCAGTCAGTAACAGAACAACTGAACAGAAAGAAAATAAAAACAGAAAGATATGATAAGGCGGAAACAATTCTTATGGAGTGGTTCCGACAAAAATGGGCACTTAATTGAACAGTTGATGGACCCACTCTTAAAAGAAAGGCAGAAGAAATTGCAATGAAATTGAATATTGACTTCATACCATCCAATGGTTGGATAGACAGGTTTAAAAAACGTTCTGGTCTTGTGTACAGAAAAGTTTGTGGTGAGGCAAACAGTGTAAATCCAGAAGAAGTGGTAGCCTGGAAAGACACAACTCTTCTGCATGTCATGGCAAAGTATTCTCCCAAGGACATCTTCAATGCTGATGAGTTTGGCCATTCTACAATATGCTGCCTTACAAAACATACACATTCAAAGGAGCAACCTGCAAAGGCATAAAGGTTAATGAAGAAAGGATCACCGTTCTTGTATGTGCGAACTTGGATGGCACAGAGAAATTTCCACTCCTTGTAATAGGAAAATCAAAACAGCCACAATGTTTCAGGAACACAAAGCTTTTGCCGTTCACCTACTGTCACAAGACTGCCTGGATGACATATGAGATCTTCCAAGAATTTCTGGTGTCTCTTGACAGGAGAATGGCATCAAAGAGTAGAAAAATACTCCTATTTGTAGACCACTGTCCTGCTTGCCCAAAAGATGTAAGGAACTTTAAAATTGTGCAAGTAGAGTTCTTTCCTGCAAACACGACATCAGTGTTGCAACCTATGGACCAGGGTGTCATCAAGGCCCTAAAACATAAGTTCTGTAGAAGCTTTGTTCTGAGATTGCTGCAACGACTTAACTCCAATAAAGATAGCTATAAAATGTCTTTGCTTGATGCAGTGTCCATGCTTGCTATGGCCTGGAATTTGGTTGGAAAAGATATTATTACCAACTGCTTTAGGAAGGCAGGATCCATCACAAATGCAGAACCTGCAATACAGAGTGAAGATGGTGATGACGAAGTAATGTGTGATGAATGGCCTAAACTCCAGGAGAAACTAAATATCATGTTCTGAGGCCATGGAGCACTTGGAAAAATATAAACATTTTCTGCAAAGCAATGCTGATATCCCAGAGCACGTAGTTCAAAGCCTGTGGAATGCGAAGATGTATACTGCAAATGTTTTTGAAAAAAGAGCATGACAAACCACACTTGACAAATATTTCAAGCAAAAGTAAATATCTGGAACGAAATGTGAACTTGTGAATGAAGAGTCAGTGAAAGTACAGTTAAAGGTGTAAACTGTGAATGAAAGGTTACAGACAAAATGGTTAAGTAGTCAGATACAAGTGAGAACGTGTTAAACCAGCTGCAAATTGTACAAATTCATCATACACATGTAATAAGTTCACAAAAAAATTTAAAGAATAGAACTTTTCGGTCCAACCCTTTTAAGAAATTTCCCTCTTAAGAAGTAGGATTTTCTTAGAATGTTCAAAATTTTCTTAACAGGGTTTCACTGTATGTGCAAGGAGCCCCGAAAAATGTATGTCACAGAACTGGCTTGAAAAGCGGCCGTCTGTTATCTTGTTAAGTATTACATCTGCCGCTCATACGGTCTTTGACTAGCATGGTGTGCGTGGTGTTGCGCGTGGTTGGTGCGATCAAAGCGTCAGATATCTCGTGTGTGTATGGTGAATGCTGATTCTGTACCTGCAAGTTGATGTATTATTGTGAAAATGATTTTATTTATGAGACTCATAGAAATTACGGTGAAAACAAGAACAGCGAATTTGACATTAGGCTCCAATCTGCATGGAACAGTGCTGTGGAGAAAGGGTATTTTCGGTACCGCTTGAATATTAAACATTCAAAAATATTACCGGGAAAATACTCATTTTTGGTGCAGGTGAGAACAGTACACATATAGAGATTTAGAGTTGTGTGCCTGATATTTACGTTTAATGAGAATATATTTTGTTGTGAAACAGGAATTTTTCGAACGTGGTGATTCCTGGTTCATTACGGAGCTATTTACGAATAATAGCATTTTCCCCATGTTTCAGTCGTACAATTTTTAGATGCATGACAATCATCATTGCATTTTAACATTTGTTAATCGGTATAGGCATGCGTATTGTTTGTTTTCATGAAGAATGACAAAGACCTGGAAGTATGCTAGTACACAGCAACAAACGCTCTGAAAGCACTTAACTAGTTTGGTGTTAACTACATTGCTGTAGAGTATTACGTATGGTTTCTGATTGACTGTTTTTAATATGTGTTGATGGAAGGTCGTGCTGTAGAAGTTTATAGTGAGTCTGTGTTTTATGTGTGAAGTATCAAATTGGCATCATGGTTTTCTAATCCTTGTAGGCAAATTCCTGAAGAGAACTGCCTTCTACATACTTATCATATTCTTGTTAAGTGATGTATATTTTTTTCCTGAATAAATGAGCTGTAGTTGAGGCTGGTAGCTGAACCACAGGTATGAGAGGTGTGTCATTAATTTGTATTCATTCATGACATAGGTCTACCTATTAATAATTTGATTCCATTAACTATATGCATGTTCTAGATTGGCAAGTAGTAATGTGTGTAAAAGTTATTTCAAAATTTATTTTAAAAGGAGGTGTGAGAAACTGAGGTGCCTTTGCAGCCATTACAGGACAGTTGTTTTGGAAGAGATTCTTTATGAATATTGGATGACTGAACACCAAACTTCCAAACAGTACTGTAACAGGGAGTCTGAATGTTCTTTAATAGTAGTAAGAGGCCTGCTGAAATTTCATTGGTAAAATTTTACATTCCCCATATGTAGCTGTGGTTTCCAAATATAACCCATTTGTGCATTCTTATTTATTATAACCTGTGAGGAACACTGTGATATCATGATTTTGCTGGATATGTGCAGTATGAACCAGAAAAGTTAGGGAAAGACAGCATGGTGGAATAAGCAGTGGTACTTCTAGAGATAACTTTTCACACGTGATGTTAAGATGGCCATACCATCATAAATGTGGATACCTCCCGTTGCATTTGATGTGGTCCTGTATCTAATTACTGACAAATCTGACTGCTACATGATGTCAGGGCAGTGTCAGAATGGCTAGACGTAGGCTTTTGTGTAAGTTTTAGATGGATGTATTGTACTGAGAAGTGTTTAAAATGAAATTTACAGGTTTTAGTAAGAATTATGTTTAATGGCGCATGTAATTCTTCTATGAATGTATTACGTTTAATTTAGGCATTTTGTAAAGTGGGTGTTTTAGTTGGCAGGTATGCACCAAGGTTAAATTCACCACACAGCTTTAATGTGTATTGCTGATACAGTTTCATCAAAATGTATTCAGTAATCTGGGACATGAAGTACATTTTTGTTACATGTTCATCTTACAGATAACATATAACACGTTTTGGAACTGGTGACTCGTTTTATTTTGTATATACATTTGTGGAGGGTCTTTATATTTATTTGAGTACTGTTGCCACTTCCTGTCAGCTTGTTTATGGCATTAATATAGCCTACTCTTGTGACCACCCAGATGCAAAGTGGAGTGGTGGGAACAAGTGACAAACCATAGTCGCCAGATAAAATAAGGACACTGTCCATACAGGCCTAAAGGTAGTAATCATTTTCTATTTGCGTTTTATCATGCTTATCAGTAGCTCAGATTACTGGAGATTATTAATGTAGATTCCAAGGTGACAGTTTAACTGCCAGTCTAATATACTACAAAGAAAATGGGAGCATAGTGGTACAGTGCAGCAGCTATTTATGGGCAACTCAGGAAAGAACTGTTTGACAACAGTCTTGTTAAATTTGGCACAGCCATGAAGATAGAGAGGCTAATTACAATAAGTTTAAATGAAACATGTAAGAAGTGTGTACCTAAATGCATATTTGCGTGCATTGCCTGTTCATAATGGTCTGAAGCCAGGAGACAGTTTGTTGTGTGATTGGAGGTGTCTTACAGGATTGCAGATGCAGATTAGAATCTTCTGCATTGTGACACTGTGTCACTTAATGAACAGGTACCATAACTGCTAACCATTGAACGTGTGATCACATCCCAGGTTAGTGTTTACCAGTTGGCATGGCTTCTTAGTCCAGATGACCGGATTCTTCAGATGGTTTATTGTCATTGTTTTCCAGCTTTGCATGAGAATGAATGATTGTGAATATATGAGAATATCAAGAGGCACTGGCATTTAATAGCTCTTGTCTCCACTGCTGATGATAATATGTTTGGTAAAAACACAAGTGCCATAAATAAAAGCACATAAGTTCTGTTAGCTAGCTAGCTGGCTAACTAACTAACTAACTAACTAACTAACTAACTAACTAACTAACTAACTAACTAACTAACTAACTAACTCACTCACTCACTCACTCACTCACTCACTCACTCACTCCATGGAGCAGAATCCTTGAGAAGCTAACCGGTCCCCAGCAAGTCAAGAAGTTCCCCACATTTTATGGAAACCGAAGGTTCATTACCGCACTCATGAGTGCCCACCACCTGTCTTTATCCTGAGCCAGAACAATCCAGTCCATGCTTCCCTATCCCACTTCTTGAAGATCCATTACAATATTATCCTGCCATCTATGCTTAGGTCTTTCACGTGGTCTCCTTCCCTCAGGTCTCCCCACCAAAACCATGTATGCGCCCCTCCTGTCCCCCAAATGTACTACATGCCCTGCCCATTTCATTTTTTTTTATTTTATCACCTGAATGATATTTGGTGAGGAGTACAGAGCAGCATAAAACTCCTTGTTACATAATCCTCTCCACTCCCCTGTCAACTTGTCCCTCTTAAGCCCAAATATCTTCCTCAGCACCCTATTCTCGAACATCCTCAGCCTATGTTCCTCTCTCACTGTGAGAGGTCAAGCCTCACACCCATACAAAAAAACAGGCAAAGTTACAGTTCAGTATATCTTGGTCATTATATTTTTGGATAGCACACTGGAAGACAAAGGATTCTGCACCAGATGACAACAAGCATTCCCTGACTTCATTCTGCTCTTAATGTCTCAATGAATGGATTTTTGATTTGTTACGTTTGTTCCAAACCTCTGAACTGTTACTATTTCACAGGATTTATAACCTAGTTTTATGTTGTAATTTTGTTCGTCATGCCAGTCTTGAGGCATGACCATATATTTAGTTTTGTTAGCACTTGCTTCTAGACCAGTGGTTTCTAAGGTGTGCTTCTTGTATCCCAAGGAATCTGCACCCACTTTGCAAGGTATCTGTGGATATGTTTCTGTAATGGCTACTTTGAAGTTCACTTATTTCTTAATTAAAGGAATAATGTTTTGTTAAAAATAATCTTGGGACTTCTTTAAATGGTGGTGTGTTTATTTTGTATGACTGTTAGAATATGTAACTGAGAAACCTCCTGTACCCACAAATCGAGCAAATGTCTGTTTAATTAAGTCCAAATCATGCAGTGCGTAGTTATGCATGCTACTGGTATGTATAAACCAGAAGCTGATGTGTGTCATTTAATTTCAGTCCCTCCTGGTTTGCGTGAACCTCCTGAATGGCATATTCAGTAACAAAGTTGAAAAGCAATGGCGATAGAGCATCTCCTTGTTTAAACCATTTTTAATAGGTACCATGTCAGACAAATTCTGCCTACCCAGACTCTGCTATAGGTTTCATTTAGACACATTTTTATTTGCCTGTCTATTTTCATAAGGATACTAAACTCAAGAAAATTATTATACAAGACCTCCGTCATAACTGAATCATAGGTTTTCTTGAAGTATATAAATAGTTCATGCGCTGCCTCATTATAGTGGCATTTTTTTCTCAAGTATTTTATGAATGCAAAATATAGGATCAGCAATTGGCCTGTTTCATTGAAATGTACTCTGATAAACCTCAGTAATTTCCTCTGCATATGGATTTAACCTGGGCAGAAGGATGTTGGATAGAATTTTGTATGTAGTTGACAAAAGTGATGTGTCTCGATTATTACTACAATCTGTTTTGTCACCCTTCTTCTAATAGGTACAATGATCGACTCCCTCTCTTCAAGCAATTTTTCCTTAGTCCAAATAGAATTAATAAGCCTACGCATCTCAGAAAAAATTGCCCTACCTCCTGCTTTAATCAAGTTTGCTGGAATTTGATCAGTACTTGGTGGTTTGTGTCTTTTTTGCTTTTCAATAGCCATCTCAACCTTAAAGGCACTGGGCTGAGGCACTAATGGCTTTGCTTTATGTATTTCAGCCTGCCTAACATCATTCACCCTCTGTACCTCGTACATTTAGTAGCTAAGAGAAATGATTCCTTAACATAGCCAAAATACTGTGGGGGTCAGCAACCAGGCCACCCTTCTGATCCTTTACTATATTAGTTCTAGGGTGGTAACCCTTCTTAAAGTCAGTGATGCCCCTACACAAGTCTCTGATATTTTTGTTCGTACTGTTTGTTTCACGTTAATTAATTATGGCTTTCAGGTGTTCCCTCATATTGTTTGTGAAATGTCGAGTATCTTCACGTCTGACATCAGAATATGGACATTACTTTGGTTTTCATCCCGTAACCACTGTATTTTAACATGCTTCTTGTGATCCAAAAGTTGTGAACATTCTTCATCAAACCATGGTTTTTGCTGCTTCCTTTTGTACAGACCTATAAATTATGTAGCTGATATACTGATTTTCTCTTTAATGATTTCCCAAGCCCAATTTATGTCCTTGCTATCATTTAAGTTCTCTAAAGCTGCAAATCTGTTTGAGATTTTAATCTGATACTCTCTCCTAACTTCCAGCTCACCTAGTTTCTTGAGATAGAATCTTTCTACATCCAACTTCTGTGCTGCTTGTTTACTTACCAGCAGTCTTTCCCTGATTTTTGCAATTACCAGATAATGATCAGTATCACAGTCACCTCCCCTGAAAAGTCATACATTGAGTACAGTTGAATGCCATCTCCTATTTATTAATGTGTGATCAATCTGATTTTGAGTCTTCCCATCATGAGAGGTCCAGGTGTTTTATTAATATTTTGGTGTGGGAACTTGGTACTCTTTAACAATTAGACTTTTTGGTGCAGCAGTGTGTACTATTCTAACACCATTATCATTAGTGTCCTTATGTGAACTGTCTTTTCCAATTGTCTGTTCGCAAATACCATCTCTTCCCATTGCATTAAAATCTCCTAACAGGATTTCTATGTGGTACTGATGAAAGTAACCAAACATCAGTTATAATCCTCATAGAGACTGTTCTTTGAGTCATCACTTTTATCCTCAGCTGGTGCATGTGCATTCAGTACAATAGTATCACAGCAGCGAGCTCTCAGCACTATATTTGACATCCTATCCCCAACAAATTCCACTCTCTTAACTGCTGGTGTACAAAGAATCCTGTCCATAACTAATGATTTTTGTTCCCTTTTTCATAGAAGCAGGTATAATCCTCTGCTCATACAGTGCCTCCCTTGTCCCTCCTAACCTCCCGTGTACCCACTAAATCTAATCTGTCCCTCACTAATTCCCTGGCAACTTTTGTAAGTGACCCTGTCCTATAACAGCTTCTCACATTCCTTGTTCCAAGAA
The DNA here is from genome assembly GCA_013340265.1 of Coptotermes formosanus. Classification (NCBI taxonomy): domain Eukaryota; kingdom Metazoa; phylum Arthropoda; class Insecta; order Blattodea; family Rhinotermitidae; genus Coptotermes; species Coptotermes formosanus. Next base: position 6,007,923 of record BLKM01000655.1, read on the forward strand.
GTTCTGTTAGTCACTAATAGTCATCAATCTAAAGTAAACAAGAAAGGAACATAAAGTGTTTATGTATGATCACCAAAATACATGAGAAATCTGTGCATGTGTGCATGCATGCATGTGCACTTGTAAGGGTATCTAATAAATCCTTTGATATTGTGACAAAGTTCAAATATTTTGGTTAATAATGAGGAACGAAATTTACATTTACAAAGAAATGAAGAACAGATTAAATTTTGGGAATGGTTACTGCCATTTACTTGAGAAATTTTGCGTCTTCTTAGTATATACATTTTAATGTAGAGATTAAACTGTCATTTTAAACAAGGACTGAGGATATGTGAGAACAGCTTTCTGAGGAGAGTAATTAAAACTGAGTGAGATGAAGTGACACAAGATTGGAGGAGACTGTATAGTGATGAGTTTCATAGATTGAACCTTCATATATTATGAGGGTGATAACATTAAGAAATGGGCAGGACCTGTGATACATATGGAAGATACGAGAAATATGTGCAGTTTCATTTCAGAAAACCTGAAGGATACCAACTGCTTGTGGATGTTAGAATGTAGATGGAAGAATAGTATTAAAATGTATGTTGAAGAAATGGGCCAGTAAAACTGATTGTAATATCACTGTCGTCAGCTACATATAAAATTCGATCCAATATCATTCTATCAGTGTTAATGTAGTAAGTAATTGAAATTACTTGTGATCATCATCATCATCATCATCATCATCATCATCATCATGCATTTCACATATTGTACATTTTTCAAATGCTTGATAGCAAATAGGAGTACAATGGGGCAGTATGTGAGCTTTTTATGGGCCCCAGAAAGTCTGTGATTCATTTAAGAGGGAGGTTTTGTCTGATATTCTCAGTGAGTTTGGTCTATCCATGAAACTAATTAGGTTAGTTAAAATGTGTTCATATGGAAGCTGTAGTAAAGTCTGGATAGGCAAACATTTGTTTGATACAGTCCTATTCAGAGTGGTCTGCAAAAAGGAAATGCATTATCACTGTTGCTTAACGGCTTTGATTTAGGGCATGCCATTAGGAAGGTCCAAGCAAAGAAGGAGGGATTTAAATTGAATGGGCCACATCAGCTGCTGGTCTGTGCTGATGTTAATTTATTGATCAGAAATGTAAATACTATATTTTATTGATCAGAAATGTAAATACTATAAAGGAAAGCACAGAAGCTTTATTAGTTACTAATAGAGAGGTTGGTCTAGAAGTAGATCCTGAGATAACTGAGTATATGGTCATGTCTTGTGAACAGAATGCAGGACAAAATCACATCAAGACAGCTAATAAATCCTTTGAAAATGTGGCAAAGTTGGAATACTTATTTGGAAATGATTCTAACGAATTAAAATTGTGAGTGTGAAGAAATAAGAAGAGATTAAATTCAGGGACTGTCTGGTACAGTTTAGTCTGGAACCGTTTGTCTTCCTGTGTGCTGTCTAAAAGTGTAAAGATTAAAATATATGGAAATATAATTTTGCGTGGATGTGAATCTTCTTCTGTCCCAATAAGGTGAGAACATAGGCTGAGGGTCTATATACGCTTTTATTACCAACTACTGCGCAACAATTCTTTTTACTCCTTCATGTTTCGGCTACTCATTGTAGCCATCATCAGGGACTCACTTTCATAGACGTGCACAGCATGCAGTATGTCAGTGAATGGTAATATGTACATCACCTGTTTACAGCAGCAGTTGCTATATAGTACCAATAAATTTATACGGATATCACCAATTAACACCTAAATACATCAATGTGAAAGTGGATGGTTATAACAGACAAAAACAACTACTGCTGTAAGTAGCTGATGTACATATTACCACTCATTGATGTACTACATGCTGCGCATGTCAATGACATTAACTCCCTGATGATGGCTACAACTGGTAGCTGAGACGTGAAGGAATAAAAAGAATTGTTGTGCAGTAGTTGGTAATAAAAACATATATGTAAAGCAACTGCAAGGGATATGAATAACATTAAGTGTACAGGCTTAAGATGTTTGAGAATAGAGTGCTGAGGAAGATATTTGGACATAAAAGGGGGCAGTATTAAGGAAAAAATTTCATAACCAGGGTCTTCATAACTTGTGCTCCTGAGGTATTATTCAGGTGATCAAATCAAGGGGGATGAGATGCGTAGGGCATGTGGCACTTATGCTGGTGATGAGAATGCATGCAGAATTTTGGTGGGTAAAGTTGAAGGAAGTAGACCACATGAAAGACCTAGACTTAGATGGAAGGATAATGTTAAAATGCATATTAAAGAAATAGGATGGGAGGACATGGACTGGATTTGTCTGGCTCTTTTGAACATGAAAAATTAACCTTCATGTTTCATGACATGAGAGGAATTTCTTGACTAGCTAGGGAACTGTTAACTTCTCAAGAAGAATTCCTTCATGGAGTTAGTTGAAGAAATAGGGGATCAGGATGTGGCCTGGATTTGTCTCGCTCTGGATAAGGTACAGTGGTGGGCTGTTGTGAACATGGCAGTGAACCTTCAGGTTCTGTAAAAGGCGGGCAATTTCGAGACTAGCTAAGCTGCTCTACCTTTTTAGTAGGGACTCTCGGACTGCAACAGGTTTTTGTAAGTAAGTGGGGTTTTTCCTGTTCATATCATTCCACTGTTCCATAATACTCATTTGTTTGTCCGTCACTGATAAGATTATCTTATCAATTGACCTTGCCAAATTACACACCTAAAATATGAGGACTTTGGTCAGTGGAGTTACTTATTCCTTCCTGGTGGATTTTCAGTAAAACATCATGTAAGGTAAAGGTAAATCTTCATACTTGGCATGTTTCAAAATAACCCGACATTTGTGTATCCCAAACGGGACCAGTGGTTATCCTGCCTATGAGAGCACTGTGGTCTATGTCCAGTAAACAGTATGGGGAGGTCACATAGGAACACATTATGGAGAAAGTATTCTGAACAATGCATGTGATTATGTAGTCCATGAGGGCACAGAAATCTCTGGGTATAATAAACACAGTGGTGTGAGGTCATACAGTAACATATTCTGTACAATAAATCAGGGGCCCTCATGTTTTCTGAAAATTCTAGACTCCAGAAATGTGATTTGAAGCAAGTTCCATACTGAGGGCCAACAAATATTAGGTTCCACCATACACATTTCAGTGAATGGGGCAACCTGGTGCCCAGGATTTGTGCTCCTCTGGAATAACTAGTTGTGTTTTTTATCAGTAACCGTTTACATTGGTTAGTATGTAAGGTTCAATAATTTGAAATTCTGCTTGGAAACTTGTCTGTCCTGTACCTCTGCCTGTATATTCTTTCATTAATTTCTCATTGTTTCAACACTATTTCCTTTGGTGGTTTTCCTGAGATCAGAAGACATTCCTGTCTTCTTCACAGCATCCAGATTGGCTCTGGGTCTCATCCATTCTCCTTACCAGTGGGTACCAGGGGCTCTTTTTTCAGGGTTAAAGCAGTCATGGCATGAAACTGGCCGCTGTCTTTCATCTAGTGCCAAAGTTAAGATGTGATTGAAATTACCTCACTTTTCCCATACATCTGCATGGTGTGATGCGTAATTAAGTAGAGGGACATTTGTACTTTACTCACCATTTGTGACCATTTACTTCTTATTTGGTGTTTTGTATTCTCTGAAAAGAGGATTGTTAGTTTGTTCAACAGTTAAGAAATTAGACACTGAATACAAGTATTATGTTCACAGCTCAATACTGACCGGCATTTTAATAGGCGGGTACCTGAAGAAATAACATGCGTCTCCCAGCCATTTGATGCCACAAAATTCAACTTCACAAAGATTAAGAATGAAGAATACCTGTTTGAAATTAAGAACAGATCTGCAGCAGATTCTGTTGGACACTTTATCATTATCAATGTGAGCCCTTTGGAGTATGGGCATACCTTGCTGTTGCCAGCCCTGTTTAGTTGCCTGCCACAGGTGGCAACACTGGAAAGCATACAGCTCATTTTAGAAGTCCTGCTCCTTAGTGGATCACCGTAAGTCAGAGTTTAATGAGCTACCTGGTTACAAGGTTTGGGGTTTGCACAGTGGCGTTGATGAAGATCCAGGTCTTTGGGGATGTTATGCCATGACCAAGAAGACTGCCAGGCCCTGAAGTGGAGCAGTGTGCTCCTCTGAAATGTTGGTAACTTTTGCCAGTTGGCATGGTATAACGTCATGTAAGATTGGGTCTTCGAGTTATCTGGTTGTTACAGCTTGACGCAGCATTGACAGTCTGACACAATCATCCTGCTGTGTCTCATTTGATATTCCATAACATCAGCAGTTGATACAGCAACACAGAATAATAAAATGAAGAAACAAGACTTTGTAAAGTACAGGTATACACTGTGATACAATTGGATTATGTTTCTTGAAAATGTGGGTGTCACATGAAGCAAGTTTTCCCATAGACTGGCGTGTTACCAGAACCTCTAGAACAAAGATATGAAATATTTCGGTGTCCTGGTTAATGATGAATATCAGTAAACAACTGTTTAATCTTTTTTAAACTACTGCATTTGAAAGTATAATGTCATAGTTGTAATTAAGTAAACAATTTTAATATGATTATTTGCGAGAGTCTGTAGAAGTAGAAGTAGAAGTTTATTCTGTTGACTGTAGTAGCACTTTTGACCTGCTCTGTCCAGTAGGGTCTTTTCAATGATTATTGCTTTCTTCAACATTAATGTAAAACTTTTTAACCTGAAGGTCTTAGCTGGTGGTGGGGAAATCATAACATCTTTGTCAGTTTTGGTGCCTTGCTGTACTGCAGTAGATTATCAAAGTTCAGTGAGGTTTTCATTGGAGAACAGTTTCTTTGATGAGGATGCATGTAAGTTAACAACATCTGTATCTTTCATTTCCCAATTCAATTGCCTCCCCACTTGAACCCATGTAGTGTCAAAATTAAGAATAATTGGAGCTGTACCTACGCTCTTTCATATGCTTTCATGAGGTGCACATGGATAACTTTACCTTTACCTCAGTCAACAGCTTCTTGGTTGCTTGCTCAATGCCTTCAAAATCTGACAAATTGTGGACAGATTTTCTGCATTCATTTTTGATAGCTTAAACTGAACCTATGAGTCAGCAGTGTTATCCACACCTTTCCAAAGGGGTTAGCCCTTCTGAAATAGTTTGAGGGTTGGGTCAGCTTCATTATGTGTTGGTGTAATTGCCTGGGTCATTTTGTGACATATGTGATAATACTTGGAGGTTACAAGGGGACAGAACTTTTTAACGTGTGGAAGTAAGGCATCTGTGGACTGAGGATGGTTTGGCGTGTTGTCCAACAAAAGAACTTTAAAGGCCAATTTATTTCTGAATACAAATGCGTTTACTGCTAGAACAAACTCACTTCAAAATCAGTCTTGGAATAGGGTACCAGTCATTAAGTACAAATTATACCAACTAATGCACTGTTGTTATTAAATATGTTCTTATATTACAATAGTCTGCTCCAACATGTTTTGATCCCTGTTGGGATCATCTTCAGGGATACATTTAAAAGTTAAAATCTTACACAAACAGGATGGCAGTACCTTGTCATAAAATGTGTATAAAATGGTTTTGTGCAGTTCACTTGCAAATCCTTGTTTTTTTACTGGAAATATTAAAAACACTAAATTATTTAAAATAGAAATGTGAACAAGTATAATGAAGTTTTAAATAATATTAGTGAACATGTTTTAAATGTTTTCGTGGTTCACTAATTTTATGTAAAATTTCACTATATTTGTTCGCATTTGTATTTTAAATAATTTAGTGTTTTTAATATTTCAAGTAAAAAACAAGGATCTTCAATTGAACTGCATAAAACTGTTATACACATTTTATAACAAAATATTGTCATCCTGTTCATGTGATTTTAACTTTTAAACGTATCCCTGGAGATGAGCCGAACAGGGATCGAAACATGTTGGAGCAGACTATTGTAATGTAAGAACATATTTAATAATAACAGTGCATTAGTTGGTATAATTTGTACTTAATTAATGAACTATGCACAGTATGAATAATATAAGGTACCAGTCATCTTAGTCTCCAAATGACTGTGTTGTAACCTTCTTCTTGAAAGCCCAAGGGTTCTGTGAATGATATACAAGGAGAGGCTTGAGCTGAAACTTGCCACCTGCACTGCTGTAAAACATCAGGGTGAGTCCTTTGCTGGCTTACATCCTAGGGCACTCTTCTCCACCTCAGCAGGAAGTGTTCTGGCTGGCATTTTCTTCAAAATCGACCTGTTTCATCAACATTAAAAACTTGATGAACACAGTAGACACCTTGTTCATTTATTTCAGCCAAAGGCTGACCTAAGTCAGCAACTGTGTCAGCACTTGCACTCACAAGCAAATTTAAGATTGTGGAGATATGCCTTCTCTTGAACCTATCAAATTATTATGTGTGGAAAGTAATGGTTGTTCATCAGTATCATAGAGATCCTTAGCTGTAGTTAAAATAATGGCCACATTTGCTGGAATGCATTGGTATCTTTTTGATCATCCAGCCACATTTTGGGCAAGTGTTGCATTTATTCATCCAGCACTATGTGCTTTCAGTTAATCATGTTTGATTATCAGCAACCTGAACTTCTCACATTTTCCAAATTTTGACTCCTTTTAACAGTAATACTTGCTGTGGAACATGATAACCCCAGAGAACATGCAATTTGGCATTGTGTTTCAGGATGGCCTTTTTTGTTTCAAACATATGAATGTTATGAATTGGTTTTTTACAACTGTTTCATCATAACTATAATTTTTTATTTTCTCAGCTGTTTCTGCAATGTTTACATTATGTATTTTTGTCACAGATTTTAAGTAAATTCAGTTAAAAATACTGCAAAACTGTATGCAACAGATGAGAAGACTTTCAGTATGTATTGTGTAATGCAAAATGGTGCACTCAAAAAAGTGATGTGTCCTACCTGTTTGGCTTGTTTTTTGTGACTGCATATATTGGTAATAATGTTGTGCTGAGTTGGGTGTGTAGGATATTGATCGTCTGATCATCACGTGGTCTGTCTTATGACAGGTCTGAAGCCTCTTCTAAAGTGAGTTTTCCAAAAAGTGCAAGCTAGTGCTTCCTCATTCAACTTCCAGTATCCACTCATTTCCTTAAGGTCATCCAATAGCTGCTTATGTCTTCTTCTTCCATGTCTTCCTGTCTCTTCTATCTTTTCTTCAATAACCTGAGGTATTACTGTACTTTAATTTTATGTTACTTGTGTTTTGTCTAACAATGTTTTTGTGTTTGTGAAATTGTATACCTCACACATTTTGGCTTCAGAGTGCTTCTTGATGTGCATCTCACCTCTGAGTGTGATAATCACAGTCCTTAACCTTTTAAAGCCTAGTGGTAACTTTACATACCACCAGGTTTAACATTAAAAAATTCTGCGTGGTGCTCACATTGCGTTTATGTGTTTTGTATGGATCTCAGAACAGACAGCAATTTTTGCCTTACAAAACATTAAGAGACTGGTTTTGTGTAACCGAGGTGGAGAGTGTTTACAGCGCGGTACGCACTGAGTCCTTATATAAAACAGATACGCTTTGTCTTTAAAGGGTTAAACAAACCTTGTACCAGTATGTCACTGGTTACTTTTTTTTCTTCCAGGGCATTGAGAGTGGGGTTCAATGGTCTCTGTGCATATGCTTCAGTTAATCATTTGCACTGCCACCTGTACTATCTGCAGCATCGTATGCTATTAGAATATGTTGTGAGTATTAATGTGGCTCTGATGTCGTGTTGGTGGAGTGAGCTGTACTGAAGCCATGGGTAGTGAGGATGATGGTGCCTGAGGCTTCATTGTTTCTGCCTATTTGTGTCTTTCCCTCCGGCATCTCCCTTGTATGTCAGCCAGCACACAGCACATGTTACTGGCAATGGTTTACACATGGTTGTAACCATCTGCATCTGGGACTAAATGGCTAACTGGATGGGAAGTTAAGGAAATTTGGTTGAAAGGGAAGCATGAATTTTGCTAGAGATGTAATGGGTTACTCATGGGACTTAATGCTCCCACTTACTTCCCAGCCCATGCACTCCAAATGATCCACTTGCTGTGATTCTCCTCCCTGTTGCTTCTGTTTTGACTTACAGGATCCAAATTTGCCTCAGTACCAAACATAAATATCATACTGTACTATGATCCAATACAGTGTACTTCCATGACATTTGTCTTAAGCTTACAAGATGTCATAGTGACACATCATCCAAAATTTGTAGATGTGATTGTGTACACAATTTCAGCTGCCAGTACACAAAGCAAGTGTCAGTAAAGCAAGCTGGGAAATGTGTCCATACTATAACACTTGTGGTATGTTGTTTCCCTTTTGTTTAATTTTTTCATAAAGAGTAAGACTTTGCAAAGAAGTGTCTTGGGCATGAAGTGTGTGTTTAATTTTTAGGTGTGTTCGCAACATTGTGGAGCACCTATGAAATTGCTTTGTCTGTCCATCTCTGTGTGTTCACATGAAACAACATGAACCCCACTGACTGGATTTTGATGTTGAGGACACTTACAAATTTTGTAGTTAAACTGGGCAAAACTAACAGATTTACATGGAGGCCTGCATGTCTTGAGGATGAGTGAGTGAGTGAATGAGTGAGTCAGTACGTAACTAACTCCATGGGGCAGAGTTGGTCTTCAGAAACTTCATCACCTAGTCAAGAAATGTTCCTAACTTTATGGAACACAAAGTTCATTATGGTGTTCACAAGAGCTTGCTACTTGTTGCTATTCTGAGCCCAGTGAATCCAGTCCATGCCATTCTCTGACATTTCTTTAAGATCAATTTTAATATCATCCTCTCTTGTACATCTAGGTCGTCAGGTTACCACATTATAACTTCATGTGTATTTCTTTTCTTGCTCACATGTGCAACATACCCTGTCCATCTCACCTACCTTGATTTGATCACCCTAGTAAATTTTGATGAGTACAGTCATTACACTCCTTCTTATGCGGTTTTTTCCATACTTCTGTTACCTTGTCCCTCTTAGGCCCAAATAACTTTTTCAGCACTCCCTTCTTGAACATTCTCAACCCATATTCTTCCTGGAACGTGAGAGATGAAGTCTCACACCTACATAAAATGACACTCAAGGTTATAGTGATGTATATTTTAATCTTATTATTTTTTGATAAGAAATGGGAAGACAGAAAGTTCTGATCAAATGGTAGAAACAAGCATAACTTGTTAGATATTTGTGAGGGTTAAAACTGTTTCAGCAATGCTGAGAAAAATGAAACACATTTGTTTGTCCAGTACACTTTTTTAACAAGTCTTAGCATTTTGTAGGTTTTGAAACAAAAGGGAAAGAATGCATCAGAACTGTTGTGTAATGAATATATTTCCTCTCTTGCTTTATTGAGAGTTGCACAGTGTTTTCAACAGCTGAAATTTTTTTACCTTGGACATCCTGTTGTGTTGTATATATTACAAGGTAGTTATTAATCACCATCAACACAATCACCCACCATGCTTTCATCAGACGATTGATACGGCTGCATGTTTCGACCAGTAAGTGTTCATCCTCAGGCCGTTAAAATATATAAAACCAAAAGTACGATTGCAACTTTATCTCTGCATGGTAAGAATGAGATTTCAATCCCTAGGTGCCACAACATACATGTCAGTATAAAATATTAAAACCAATAAAATATGTAATAAGTAATTTGATAGCAAACTAGTGTTGGTGTTGAGAGGGTGCAGTCTGTTAGTTCCTTGCCTGAATATTTCCTGTCCTGCTGTATTAGACCCATTTTGCTGGTCTCTCCCTGACAGTGAATGTGCATAGATCAATGAGACCAGCTTCAAAACAACATTACCATGACATAATATATAACAGAATTTTAAACTTAAGTGTTACCACTCTGGTGTCTACTAGGCAGATGACACAAGGAAGCCCAGCATCAATATGTAAACCTTACATAGCACATTTAAGATAGTTATCAACAGATATGACCAACATATTATTGCATTCAGTAAACAAACTGCATCCTCTGGGGATGACAAGAAACAAACACAACCAAAAAACAATCTTCAGAAAGGAACTAGTAGACTGCACTCTCTCAATTCTAACACTAGTTGCAATTAGATGACTAGAATAGAATAAATAATGGTTTGAGCCCTTGCAGTCCTGATGTTCGTAGGCCTTTTATGGGCTCTTTGTGCCTCCTAACTGAAGTCCAAGTCACGAGAGCCCTGTGTTTTCAATATTGTTCCAGATTACCCCCAGACTTAGGCCTCTGCTGTCCTCAGGGTCCAAAAAGAAGGAACCCGGATGAGTATGTCTGAGTGTCACCAAGGCTTCACACTCACACAAAACATGAGCTGAGGTCTTCTCCTCTGCTCTGCATTTCCTACACAAGGGACTGTCTGTCAGTCCCATTATGTGGAGGTGTCTTTTCAGGGTGTTATGTCGGGTAAGAAGGCCAATAACTACCCTGGATTTCATCCTATTAAAGGACAATAGCGTAGTCTTAGCAGCGGTACAAGGGCCCGAGGTCAATTCTTGAGACTTCTCTGAGTGCTGGTAAGACCCTGCCGCAGTGTCATGATGTTTATCCAGCCAGCACTGATTTTTTTTGTTTATACTCGTCTTGAGACCCCTAGGGCTGGCTCCAGTCCAACAAAATGGTGAACGGAACCCTCCCTTGCAAGCTCATCGGCACTTTCATTTCCACATAGTCCAGGATGTCCAGGGACCCAAAAGAATCCCTCAGAGTGATAGGTGGAGATATCATTCAATGCCTTGAGCACCACCATACCAATGGGGATGTTTCAGCAGCCTGTAAAGTTTTCAAAACTGCTTGACTATCAGAGCAAATACTAATGTATTTCTCTGATCTAACATCAGTTTGAATTTTGTAAACATAGGCCAAGATAGCATATATCTTGGCTTGGAAAACCATTACATATTTTCCTAGAGAGATACCGAGCCTCCTGCAAAAGGATTGCCCATAGACTTCAGCCCCAGCCCTACCTCCCTGTGTTCTGGACCCATCTGTACACCAGACGAGCCCTTTAACGACAGGTGGAGATCCAGGTCCCTTGGTCCACTCTTCTGTAGGTGCTATTAAATTACTTATCATATAATTTATTGTTTTCATCATTTTATATTGACATGTATATTGTGGCACCCAGGGATTGAGATGTCAGTCTAATCTTACAGTGATGAAGTTGCAATTTTAATTCTGGTTTTGTGTATTTAATGGTCTGAGGATGACCACTTAGTGGTCAAAACGTGTAGTCTTGTGGCTTGTCGGATGAAAGCATGGTAGGAGGTTGTGTTGATGGTGATTGATAACTACCTTGTAAGCTGAAATTTTGCATGTGATCATTTTTGGCAGGTACTGCAAATATGCAAAATTTTAGTTGAGTTTTCAAGTTTAAAACTTCAGTGGTTCCTTTACAGTGTGCATACCGTTGTGAGTATTGGAAGGACAAATGTAATGAATACTGTACGGTATTCACTACATTTGTATTTTCAGTGGTCTCCTTTCAGTTTGAAGTGTGTGCATATTTTTATTTATGAATGTACAAAGTAAGGTTGGTGTTATTTAAAAGCATTTCCATCAGTGTTTAGCTTCACCCCAGTAATGTAAGGAAGTGAATTTGTTTTTGTTAAGTAATTGTATTTCCAGGCTTGTTTGTTAGGCCGTACTGGCATTTTTCAGAGTCATAGTCTTCTGGATTATATCTTGTGGTTTCATGCATGGTTATTAATGTTGCAGACAAACTTGTTGCCTCTGTGTTAAGAGTAGAAAGAAGACGGAGGCTGCAGGGTCCCTTGAAAATTGGTAATCTCCTCTGAATCTACAAGGTGTCAAAACCTAGAAGACTGTAATTTTAATCCTCACTGCCATGAAAAATCAGATGTCATCTGATTTTTAATTATTTGTATTCATATGTATATGTTCCCACAAAAGCTTTCCAGATCTTGTGCCTACGTTCCTTCTGAATGGGAACAGCTTTGACTGCTATGTTGTGTTGAAGGTGGGTGGAATGTGGTTATCTACAACTGGCATGTCTGTCAGATTACATGGAACACTTTGGACAGAAGCATTTCTGATGGCACGCCTGGATTTACACATTGCACAAACAAAATTTAAATGTGCTTTGCATCATTAGCACAGATATAGTTCGTCTGTGCTTCTGTGTTCTAGCATGCCTCTTTGAATGAGGGTCTTGTCTCAGAACTTTATGTATGTGTAGGTTGTTTCTGCTAGCCATGGTAAGTGTAGCCCATTCTAGGGTGACTGATTTAACTGCACCAGCAGTACTGAGAGAAAATTGACTCATGAAACTGAATGACAGCACTCCTGATTCATGTGCAGGAGGCCCTAGGTTCAAATCACAGCCTGAGGTTTCAGTCTTCTGATTGAGGTTTGTTTTGATTTTCCTCAGTTCCTCCAGGCAAATTCTAGGATAATACTTCAAGTGGTACCACTGCTGCTTCCTTCAGTATTCTTTCCAGTTTATTATTTACTGATCACCTAATCATTTGATGCTGTATAATTTGAGCTACTGACGGTGTCATTAGACCATAAATTAATAAAATAAATAATTCATAAAGTTGAAGTTACATGATTTTTTCCCTTTGCCTGGCTAGTTGATAGAGAGAGACAGAGGATGTGATAGATGGATACAATGGAATTACTGTATTTCACTCTTCTGTGTCATATAATGTTACCTTGTTTGTAAGTACTCTGAATGAATGTTATGCATTTTTTCAGAAAGTTGACCATTTAAGTGGCCCTTGCTACCAACTTTTGGACTACCCAGCACCAGGCTTTGTGTTTCAGCTGCCAGAGAATCGAAGTGTAGTAGATTTGGCAAGGTAACATACTGTGTTTGTATGAACAGAACACACACTTCCTCTTTAACCTCACTGCATGGTGCAGAAATTTCCATTTCTTGATGGTTTAGTTTTGCTTAAAAATACATACCATTTGTTTACAGGTCAGTGCATTGTTTGACCAGTTACCTGCAGAATTCAAACATACCGCACAATCTTTACGTAACTCGAGGCAGCAGACTAGATGTACCAGATACTGGTGAAGTTTACAACACAGTGAGAGTGTACGTGTGGGCAAGAAAATCTGCAGGTAAGCCACTTGCCAGCATTTAGTAGAGTCCTGATTATCTAGCCTTCTGTTATCCAAAGGTCTTGTTTAACCACTGTGCCATGTCATTTGAACACTGGATTACCTTTTTGAACATTATTTTTACAACATTCTTTTTTTTTTTGTCAACAATCAACATAATATTTTCTGTTGCTTTAGTGTGCTTGTGTTACTGACTTCAATTACGGAAGTGGAGTTGATGGAATTTATCAATTTCCCATACAGTGAGAATTTTTTTCATTAACATGTCAAATGACAGGAGAGAGAAAGTTGTTGTTACTAGGAAACAAAAACTTGAAGCTTTACAAAAGGCAAAACTGTGTAATAAGTGTGAGAATAATATGGTATTGGCAGTGGTTTCAAATTCATTACCATTCCTGCAATTTGCAAGATGATATTTTTTGTTTTTTAACTGTTCAACTACATAATGTATATTCAATTTTTTCTCTTGTATTTTTGGTCATGCTGTATTACCTGAACAGAGTATAATGCCAAACAAAAGCAAAACAATAGACTTTAATTTGCAAATGTATTTCCTAGTCATTGTGTCTCAACACATGAAGAATTGCCAGGTGATTCCATAAGGGAAAAACCATAAGACATTTTGTTTATTTTTTTTACTTAGAGTAGGTTACTTTATCAAGGTTTATTCAGAATTTTTGGTGCCTTGCTGATGTTGATGCCATAGGCAACCACCTGTTTCATGTAATGGGTAGTGCCATCCCACTGTGTAATATGGAGTATATATTCTATGTTGTTATCTGCTGTGAAGTGTGAAGTAAAGTAGTTTTAGTATTTGTGATTGCTTGGGACTGATAAGACTTCCAGGAACATCCAAATTATGAACATCAGAATCCATTTTATTGTAAAATACCTGTTTGGTTTCAAGAAATACCTGTGATAAAAATATAAAATAACCTCAGAAAGCATAAAAAGCACAGAACCTTATTTCTAATAAAATACAAACACTTTCTTGATTAATTAAAGAGAGTCTCATTCTATAAAGCATGAAACATTCAATATCACTTAATGAAAGACAGATCTTGGCTCTGCTGAGTGATGCACTCAGTAGCAGCAGAGTGGGGGAGACAGTTTGCCAGCCATGTGGTCCCATCCTGATTTTTCAAAACCAGTCACAATAAGTCAAAACAATGCTGTTAAAATGGTGACCACAAAAGGTCAAAACCCCAAATATTGTGATTAACAAACATAAAGCACTACTGTAGGTGTGCAGTGTGCTACTGTAGAAAATGAACTGTAGGTGTGTTTGTGTACTGTTTGTTGTTTAGGACTTTACGTGACATCAAGTGAAGGATTTTCAGATGAAAGAAATTTGTTGGAAGAGTATCTTTATGACTTATTGGGATAAGATTTTGAGTGCATCTCAAGGAATGGGTATTAGTAGACATTCGTTGGTAATCATGTAACAACTGTCATTTGTTTTGTGCATAAGAAGAATCTGCTGTTGTGTAGGATTTGTATACACAGGCTAGGTTAGAGGACAACTTTGATGGTGTGTTGAATTCTATCCATTTTCTCTCATTGAATTTGATATTCATTCTAGAATATTTATGATTAATTTTTCATTAGCTGTGTTAAGTGGGTCCCTGCCACTACGGCATGGCGCGTCCTTGGATTGCGGTTGGAGGAACGGCCTCCAGTTATGGAGGGTAGCTGTGAATACATTGAATAAGCAGTCGCAGACAGCTGACAAGGGGTGGTCCTCCAGCTTGGGGGTTGGGCGAGGTGCTAACAACTCACTGTAAAAAAGTATGATGTTATGAAACATATGGACAAGCCTCAGACCTGGACCAGTTCTTTGGTACGACTCCAGCTACGGAAAACGGATATGAGTTTTGGAACATGGAATGTGAGGAGCCTGTATAGGTCAGGGTCACTTATGACAGTGGCCAGGGAATTAGCTAAGTATAAATTAGATTTAGTGGGTGTACAGGAGGTTAGGTGGGACAAAGAAGGGACTGTAAGAGCCGGGAAGTATACTTTTTGCTATGGCAAAGAGCAGGAAAATCATCAATTGGGAACAGGATTTTTTGTACACCAGGGAATAGTATCAGCAATCAAGAGAGTGAAGTTTGTGTAGTGATAGGATGTCCTATAATATAGTGCTGAGAGGCCGCTGGTGTAATATCATTGTTCTGAATGCGCATGCACCAACAGAAGAGAAAGGTGATGTTTCAAAGAACAGTTTCTATGAGGAATTAGAAGAGGTTTTTGATCATTTTCCAAAGTACTATGTGAAAATTCTGTTGGGCGATTTTAATGCAAAAGTGGGGAGAGAGGTGTACTTCCAAACTGACTATTGCGAATGAGAGTTTACATCAGGATAGTAATGATAATGGTGTTAGAGTAGTAAACTTTGCCACATCAAAGGATCTAGTTGTTAAGAGCATAATGTTCCTGCACCGAAACATTCATAAGTACACCTGGATCTCTGCTGATGGGAAGACTCATGATCAGATCGATCACATAATGATAGATAGGTGATGGGATTGGAGTATACTCAATGTGCGATCTTTCAGGGAAGCTGACTGTGATACTGATCACTATCTGGTGGTTGCAAAAGTTAGGGAAAGACTGGCAGTAAATAAACAAGCAGCACAGAAGTTTGATGCTGAGAGCTTTAATCTCAAGAAGCTAAGTGAACTAGAGGTTAGGAAACAGTATCAGCTTAAGATCTCAAACAGGTTTGCAGCTGTGGAAAACTTAAATGTTAGTGAGGACATAAATAGGGCTTGGGAAAACATTAAAGAGAATATCAAAATCTCAGCTCAAGAGAGTCTAAGTCTACACAAATGGAAGCAGCATAAACCATGGTTTGATGCAGAATGTGCAGAATTTTTAGATAAAAGGAAGCAGGCTAAAATTCAGTGGTTACAGAATCCAAACCAAAATAATGGAGATAATCTGCACAACGTAAGACGTGAAGCTAGTAGACATTTCAGGAACAAAAAGAAGGAATATCTGAAAGCTAAAATTAACGAAATTGAAACAAACAGTAAGAACAA
Organism: Coptotermes formosanus; assembly: GCA_013340265.1. Lineage (NCBI taxonomy): Eukaryota > Metazoa > Arthropoda > Insecta > Blattodea > Rhinotermitidae > Coptotermes > Coptotermes formosanus. Next base: position 6,024,116 of record BLKM01000655.1, read on the forward strand.
GAATATAAGAGACTTGTATAGGGGTATCAGTGAGTTTAAAAGGGGGTACCAACCTAGAATTAACGTAGTAAAGGATGAGAAGGGTGACCGGGTTGCAGACTCCCACAGTATTTTGGCTAGGTGGAGGAATCATTTCTCCCAGCTGTTGAATATACACGGGGTTAGTGATGTTAGGCAGACTGAAGTACACACAGCAGAGCCACTAGTGCCTGAGCCCAGTGCCTTTGAGGTTAAGATGGCTATTGAAAAGCTAAAAAGTCACAAATCACCAGGTATTGATCAGATTCCAGCAGAATTGATTAAAGCAGGGGGTAGGATTATTCGGTCTGAAATCCATAAACTTATTATTTCTATTTGGAATAAGGAGGAATTGCCTGAGGAATGGAAGGAGTCGGTCATTGTGCCTATTTATAAGAAGGGTGATAAAACAGATTGTAGTAACTATCGAGGCATATCACTTTTGTCGACTACGTACAAAATTCTATCCAATATCCTTTTGTCAAGGTTAACTCCATATGCAGAGGAAATTATTGGGGATCATCAGTGTGGATTTCGACGTAACAGGTCAACTACTGATCATATATTCAGCATTCGTCAAATACTTGAGAAAAAATGGGACTACAGTGAGGCAGTGTATCAGCTATTTATAGACTTCAAGAAAGCCTATGATTCAGTTAGGAGGGATGTCGTTTATAATATTCTCATTGAGTTGGTATCCCCATGAAACTAATAAGGCTAATAAAAATGCGTCTAAATGAAACCTATAGCAGAGTCTATGTAGGCAAACATCTGTCTGACATGTTTCCTCTTAAGAATGGTTTGAAACAAGGAGATGTTTAATCGCCATTGCTTTTCAACTTTGCTTTAGAATATGTTATTAGGAGGGTTCAGGCAAACCAGGATGGCTTGAAATTGAATGATACACATCAGCTTCTGGTTTATGCTGATGCTGTTAATATATTGGGTGGAAGCATACAAGTATAAAAAAACGCGGAAGATTTAATAATTGCTAGTGAGGAGATTGGGCTAGAAGTAAATGCCGAGGCAACTAAGTACATGATCATGTCTCGAAGTCAGAATGCAGGGCAAAATCGTGACATAAAGATAGTAAATCCTTTGAAAAGGTGGAAGAATTAAAAAATTTGGGAACAACCGTAATGAATCAAAACTCCATTCATGAAGAAATTAAGAGCGGATCGAAGTCGGGGAATGCTTGCTATCATTCGGTGCAGAATCTTTTGTCTTCCAGGTTGCTATCCAACAACACAAAGATTAGGGTATACAGAACTGTAGTTTTACCAGTTGTTTTGTGTGGGTATGAAACTTGGTCTCTCACACTGAGGGAGGAACAAAGACTGAGGGTGTTGGAAATAGGGTGCTGAGGAGGATATTTGGGCCTAAGAGGGACGAGATGACAGGAGAGTGGAGAAGACTATGTAACGAGGAACTTAATGATCTGTACTTATCACCAAATATTATTTGGGTAATCAAATCGAGAAGAATGAGATGGGTGGGGCACGCAGCACTTACGGGGGAGGGGAGTGGTGCATACAGGATTTTGGTGGGGAGACCTGAGGGAGGGCGACCACTTGGGAGACCCAGGCATAGATGGGAGTATAATATTAAAATGGATCTTCAAGAACTGGAATGGGGGGCATGGACTGGATTGAGCTGGGTGAGGATAGGGACAGGTGGCAGGCTCTTGTGAATGCGGTAATGAACCTCCGAGTTCCATAAAATGCGGGGAATTTCTTGACTAGCTGAGAAACTGTTAGCTTCTTAAGAAGGCCTCTGCTCCATGTAGTTAGTTAGTTGGTTTTTAATTAGTGTGAATTAAGTTTGAGTGCCTATGGATTACTGGCAATCTATTCACTTATTGTATTCAAATGTAGTGAGTAAACCACTTCATTTGTTTACACAGGCTGTTTTGTCAAACTGGTTATTAATATTTACCTCACTGTATATTTTTTCTGTTTCAATTATTGTGGTGTGGTATAAATTACATGGCCTGATTGGCTGTATGAGTGCAGATTTGTTGAGTCATCATATATTGTGTTACTGGCTTTGTGCTTCTTTGGAAATGGGACCTCAGTTTCAACATAGGTGTGGCTTATTGCAACGCATTGCACTGCAGGGTTGTGAGTTTCAGCATTTGTGTAAGAATATCTTGTAACACCATGGAAGTTAAGTGATAGTTTTACTGCATGACTGTCTAGTGCTTTGCATGTGTATGCCTGTAACCAATATTCTTAGAATCATTGTGCTTTTCATATGAAGATGTATTAAGAATGAGAAAACAGTGGTACTACCGGACCTTGTCTTGGTATTTAACTTGAAGGACTAGACCAGAAATAAGGAAAGGTAGGACTCGTTATGTAAAACTTAGGAAAATGGGTTGTAATATGTGCTGAAGTGACTGAGGTTGGGGTGGGACTAGTTGTGGGTTTTTGTGCTGATGGTGAATTTCTTAACTAACTGAATATCTCTCAGGTACTCAAGGAGGTCTTTTACAGAGTTTGTTAAACTTAGATGATTAGTTGTTTGGTTATCCTGTTGACTATTCACTAGATCACAAAATGTTTCTAGAAGAATGTATATAAATTAGTGGCACACAGAAACATTTCTAACAGCAGGGAGAGACTTACTGGTATTCCATCATTGGACATGTTTGCTGCCAGTGACTTCTGCCACATGTACATATGTCAGTTATACAATTGGGTTATTACAAAAACTATTTTACAGCATTTTGAGAAATGAGTGTGTGAATTAACATGTCTGCTTAGTTGTTAGAAGCTCTGTGGATAGTGGTGTAATTTCAGGAATACTTCTTGTTTTACAAGTGTTTTATAAGTGCAGACTTATATCATATCATTGTGTGTCTGTGTATTTCTCTGTAATAATTTTTAACTGTTTCTTTAATTTTTTTAAATGTACAAGTATTATAAATTTTGTTAGGTTAGAGACCTCTGTAAAATATGCAGAATTTTTATAGAATGTAATATAATATAGGATACATCAGGTTATCAGTGTTCCCTTTTTGTTATGTCCCTGAGCATGGCTGTCATGGGATGTCCTGGCAAACGCAAGCTTTCTGTGTGGCAAAGCTGCCATGCTTAGGGATGTGATAAAAGAGATGCTCTGTATTCAATGGCACTTCCAACTGCCTTACGTCGTAAAATTGATTATTTAATTATTAAGATCTGTTGTGTACACTGTTGAATATATCCCATTCTCAAAATAATAATATAGTATTTCAATAAAATATTCTTCATCTGGCAGTGATATCAAGTTTTTGAAGTCGACTTATACCAGTTGGTTTGAACAACTGAATGTGGCTGTCAGCTCAAGAAAATTTTATTGAGCTTTGTTACTGTGAAAGGACATATATTGTAATGATTACCAGAAAAGTGAACTGGAGCTGAGGCTACATATGTCACAAATGCGGAAATGTATGAAGTAGTATGTTTTTGTAGCAGGTATTGAAAAAACCTTATAATACAGGTAACAAATCATTGTGAAAACTAGGAATTTGACACTTCATCTTTTACGTTTACAGCTGCTCGAGGTTTAAATTCATTCAATCCAGCACTGTGTGAGCTGTTTGGACACATCATCATCAAAAGTAAGTTTATTTTAGACTTATTCTTTTAAAGTATATATTTTAAGTTTTTCCAACCAACTGATGTTACTCATTTAACATAAAGCAGAAATATTTATGTTTATCTTAAAATTGCAATTACTAAAATTAAAACATTCATAAATGTGGCCTTGAAAGAGCTAGATAAAAATGATTATCAGAATGCCATTGTTTGAAATATTAGGAAAGGTAAACAAGTCTACAAAGTCTTCCTTGAAACCCTCTCTGAGCTGCACTGCCTGCAGCCCGGCCTGCGGCCTAGTTGTGACTGCCCCTCCCAGCACACATGTAGCTGTGCTGACCCAATGCCCCGTATCTGCATAAGACACAATCCGCTCACTTTTCTCTTCTCCACAGGGCATTTGAATTTAAAATACTTTCATTCATACTCTTTTGAAGAACGTACGTATCTCATAACAGAAAATTTTATTTGGATATTTAGTATCATATTTCTCAAAATTTATGATACCCAGTATGAATAATGTGTAACAGAACTTTTATGCTGAAAAACAAAGACAGTAACTATGCTTTTGTGTAGCTAATATTTATATTTGTTTTATTTTTGATGTTGGCACTAGAATTAATCATTGTGCAGTCATAAGGAGTGTGGAAGTAAAGAAGGTGTTTGTAAACTGTGTTTGCCAATTTGAATTATGCCATTCACATTTGTTTATAAACGATGGTGGTTGGGAGATGTGCATGTTTTGCCTCACACATAGTGCATGCTGGTAGTTGTTGCTAGTCTTTTGATTGTGTCAAATGCAGTATAATTGTTTAACTTTAACTTGGCTGAGATGCAGTGGTACTGCTTCAGGATGTAATAAGTTAGATGTAGTCACATTCTTTGAAAATGAAACATATTTATCAGGGTAAGGAACCTACAGCAACCACTTGAAAGGAGACAGTTGCTTAGTTTGACCATACATGCCAATGAAATGCCTTTCTAAATACCCATGTAGCTGTAGCTTATGAAGTCGTGACTAAGGTGATCGAATCAGTGAGGATGAGAAATGGGTTGGGCATGTGGCATGTAGGGTGGAAAAGAAATGCATAGAGGGTTTTGGTGGAGGAGACCTGAAGGAAAGAGACCAAATGGAAGACCTAGGTGTAGGTGGTAGGAATCTTAAAGAAATAGAAGGGGAGGGTGTGGGCTGTACTCATCTATCTTACAACAGGAACAGTTGCCAAGCTGTTGTAACTAGAGTAATGAAGCTTTGTGTTCCATAGAATGCTGGGAATTTGTTGACTAGCTGAGGAACTTTTAGCTTACTACGAAGGACTCTGCTCCAAGGAATTAGTTAGTTAGTTTTTGGGTAGTCAGTTAATTAGTTACTATGTTGTGGCAATGACATTCAGTGTGAGCACTCTCTCCTGTGATGAATGTCCATGTAGTCACTGTCCATGTATGTTAGTCTGGACTTTATTTGTAGGAAAAATTAAATACTGTATTAGGTAAGGGAGAAGATATTGTATTAAGACTATACGTATGAAAAATATCGGAAGTCTGATTATGCGTTAAAGTAGAGCATGTTGTTAATACAAGTTATGAGGAATTTCTTCCTTATGGAATTATTTTTGAGGAAGGACGAAGGAGGAATTTTACTTGCTTTTTCAAATTTAATGGCTGCTAATTCATTGCAGTCTATTTCAAACTTACTGACAAGCCAGCCCACTTCATACTTCACACATTATTTTTGCGGTCATTGCTGCAAATTTCATCCAGTGAAAATCATTGTTAGTGTTACCATCACATTAGAGTGGAAAAATCCACTCTTAGAATTCAGTGACACTTGTCTGACTGGTCGCTTCTTGTCGTGTCCATTCACAGCTGAATCTGAGTATTGGGCTTTGACTGAAGAAAAGGTTGCTGCAGTACTTACTGACATTTGTCAAGAGCCATTTGCTAACATTCAAGACAAAGTAAGGAAGTTGTTTGAACATTGCCCAACTTAATGGGTAGGTTACTACAGATTTGGTCCACTGGGTTCGTGGAATGCAGTTGTGTCTTGCTGTGATAGTAGGTATGAATCAACGGATAGTTTAGTGCTTGGTGGTGCTGGTAATAATCAAGTTCATGAAACAAATGTTTGACCATCATAATAAAAAGAATATTAAGAAATAATATGTATTTTGTTCTTATTGTGCGAAGTTTTCAGGTAGAACCTTATCCTAACACCAGTACTGTCCAATTCTGTAGGATTCACAGGATGATATCTTACATTCAGAATGATTTACTATTTGTCTTTTTCCATTGTCCTACATTTAAAGTAAAATTAAAACAGTGTTATGGGAACAGGATTGGTCTGCTTCATCAGGCAAAAGAGTAAGGACCTACTCAGTTGGGCCTGACGGGCAAAGCTACACTGAATCTCGGTGCCCCCAGAAGTTGAGAGTTGCTTTGGCTGTCTGGCCCAACTGAGTAAGTCTTTTCCCTTATTCTTCAACCTGAGGATGGAGACCAATCCTGTCCCCATAATATTAGGTTTGAATTTTATTTTAAACACACAGTGGTCTACAAAGACTAAATAATGAATCATTCCTGTTGCAATACAATCCAACTCTTCATGATGCCATGCCTGTTCGTTGTAAGATTTGAGGTTGTCATGGTGATGAAGCTGTAGATTGTGGGTTTCTGGGTTGTGACACCGTGGTAAACAGGTGAAAGTGATTTTGAGGAGTCTGCTGTTTCTGTCTTCAATGTGGAGGCAGCCAGTTCGTTCAAAAAAACATTGGTGACCACCCACCAGACCATATGGTATCATAACAGAGAACACTAGCATCTAAACATCCCTTCTGTCTTATAATCAATTTATAATGTCAATTTACAGTTATTTTATAGTCAGTTTACTGTTCATAATAATGCATGGAATATACAGCCTTAAAATAATCCCTTTTGTCTGTTGGCCTTTGCATGTGGCCAGCAATCAGACTGAATCAGTGCTGTAAACATTTGCTTTGCATAGTGGTCATTTACACTAGTGTCATGATTGATGTCTTCTGGGTTGTGATATTGTGTAGTCTGGTAGAAGTGTGCTGACATTCCAGAGGAACATGCTGCCTGCATCTTCAGGGCAGACGGCCCATTCACTCATTTAACACCTTCAGTAACTCAGACTGTCTAGCATTGAATGATTGATTGGTAGTGAATAAAGAATTGCAAGGTATGTGGAAGGCAGTGGTCAGGTTATTTTAAGGTATTAGGGCAGTGGTCTGGAGGTACTGGAGAAAACCACAGACAACCTCATTTGGGATAGTCTGTGCTGGCCCAGGTTTGAACCAGGCACTTCCCAGATACTAGTTAGAGGCATTACTGCTTGATCCCACTGGCTTGGTGGAGAGAAGTAATATCTTTTTCTGAGAAGTTGAGTTAGGGGTAAACTGTTTTTTTGTTCTGCCAGTTTAAGTTTCCTCTTTGGGAACATCTGGGTACCTTGTTTAAAAATAATAACAAATTATGAATCTTGCTACAGCTGTTTCAGAGATCAAATTGGGAAGCTAAATGTTGTGTTATCAAATGAAGTCTTATGTCGTAGTTGTATAAGATGGATTACTAATATGCATGTATGCAGGTGGTAAGCGATGAATGGATTGAAAGGCGAATTGTTTTGCACAATGACTGTAACTTTCTTGAATCAGTTTCGTACATCTTTGCATATAGGTTGAGATTAAGTAATTTTTTCCTGAGATGCAAATTATGAACTTTTTTATTCAGGCTTATTAGCTAATGCACTTTAATTTCCAAATAATGGAATTTTTCAGGTACTGGACAGTGTGCAACACTGATGTGGTATTATGACTGGATGATTAGACCAACATAATGACATGGCTGTGTAATTTTTATATCAGTAACATGTTCCATGGTGTTAATAAAAATTAAAAATAATTATCTTTGAATGTTTAGCTTCTTAGTTACACAATATTTAACTCTCATTTGTTTGTTTGTTGTAAATGCACATAAAAGGTTTGTGTAATGCTTGAGCTGGATATTGTTTGCAAAAAGAGACCCCTGCATATTCTGTTGCTAATGAGTTGTTGACTCAGTGTAATATAAATCAAGATACTTGTAAATGGAGTGAGCAAATGAGGTTTGGCACAGATTGTGATGGTAGGTGGGCCAGGTAGCTATCTGACAGGATGGCTCATTAACCTAGTTACCAGCACCTACAGTGTCAGAAATATCTACTGTTCCTCTCATCTCCATGGCATCATCATGGATTCTGATTTTTAACTGTCTTATAAAATCCCTTTCAATTGTTATTGTCGTCATTGTTGTTGTTGATGTTGTTGTTCACTTGTTTTATGCCCCTGTTTTGTAACTGATTGCACCACATGCTAATTCTGAATGTTGCGGGAACAGAATGCTGACATTGGGTCAGTGATTTGCAGTCACTGTGCTGCTGTTGGCATGGCAAAACTGTATAGGGGCCTGTAGAGGTTTTCTTACAGAGAATGTGTAGAATCAACTGAAAACTGATCAATCGTATATAAATGCTTCATCCTCTTATATTTTGCACTCTCTGTGAGTTTCTTGCTGCTGTGTCATCCATACTGTGACACCCAAGTTAGCATGTTTACCCAAATAACAAATGATTGATTTTTCTTATTTATTATCAAACAATGGGGGATTGCCTTATAATCAGGCACAAAATTAAAACATGTTTCATATGAGGGTTGTCTTATATTGAGGTAAATGCAGTATACTCAAATACCAATTATGTTAACCTTTTAAAGCCTAGCAGTAACTTTACGTACTGCCAGGTTTAACATTAAAAAATTCTACGTGGTGCCCACATTGCGTTTATATGTTTTGTACGGATCTCAGAACAAACAGCAACTTTTGCCTTATAAAACATTAAAAGACTGGTTTTTATAACCGAAGTGGAGCGTCTTTACATCGCGGTACGCACTGAGTCCTTATATAAAACAGATACGCTTCGTCTTTAAAGGGTTAATAAATACTTCATATCTGATACTCAGAAGAAGCCTAAATATTGGGAAATGTAGACTCAGTTCTACAGTTTTAAGTTCATTTAAGCAATAAAACTTCTGGCATGTGCTTGGGAGGTGCCTGTTTTAGATATCAGGTGGAATGCCAACTCTCCTGTATGAAATTTTTTATGATTTTTCTTATGCCATTCAGTAAAATGGGATAGTGTCTGTTTCAAATCTGCCCAAAACACTGAGGGTTTGTGACCTTCCTCCATTCTGGCCAATGCCAGGGTAGTATCTTAAATTGGGCCATGACTGCTTTCTTTAAATCCCTCCCAGTTCACAATTTATGGTCAACCAGTCATTGAACATTATAGGTATACAGTCTGAGTTACTGACAGCTTTGTTAAATAATCCACAAATGAATAATTGAGCTAAAGTTAACGCTGTGGCTGAGAAATGGGTCAAGAAACTTGATTGTAAGGCTGCACACTTTCTTCTTATCTCTGTAGTAGGTGTGAGTGATTAGCCTCATGCTTTGCTCAATTTTTTATGTACACTTTGACTATTCTTCTGAGTCTGTGTGGTTCCCAGAATTGTTTTGAATGAGGTGGTAAGAGAAAAATTCTCATGATTTTTGCCATGGGTAATAAAGGTATGTCTGTAAACAAGAAATAAATTGTGAAGCTGTATAGGAGACGTGGGGCTGTACTGTTATGTTCCATGCATTTTTCACCTTCTTGTTAGAAGGTGGTTAGTTCATGCTTCAACAGGTTTTGCTGCAGGGGAAGTGATTTTTTGACCCACTGGAGGCTGCAGAGGCATTTATCATGTGACGTTGAGGAGAAGAATCCTCGTGCCTTGGCCAGGAGTTAAATTCCGTTTGTTCAGTCTGTTTCTTATTACTGTTCTGGGAATAGTGTGATTCACTGAACCCAGTGTTTCTGATGTATTGGGTGCTGAAGTTTTAATGAATGTGGGGAATCATTCATGTGAAATAGTGGTGAAACCCTTTGTTATTGCTGTGGGTTTGAATAAGACTTGGAACATGTTGGGCAGCACATGACCTGTTTGGCACAGTGTGGACACTTGCATTGCCTGCATCCCTCTCATGTACCTGGAGGTGTAGTATGCTCTAGTTACAGCATAAGAGCAGAATGAGGCCATCTGTCTGTCTTGCAATTTTAACATGTTCTGTAATTTGTGTCTAACCTCTGAATTTAAGAAACAGTTGGCTGTACCATCAGTGAGGGTGCTTATTTTGTGGTTAAGTTTGATGCCACAACTAATTTTGATTCATTTCATGTACCTTTAGCAGTAGTTTTGTGTTTGTGTTATTCTCTACCTCTTCATTATTTGTGTCATCTGTCTGTTGCTGTCTTTCTGTTTCTTTATTTTTGTCTCACACTTGTTTCTTTCAAAATGGCCAAAACCCGTATACTTGTATGTCTGTTCTTTGACCTTCTGACATGTAGGTACAGCAGTACTCATCGTCTTGTCAGAACTGGTCCTGTCACACATATGAATGCAAATAAATATTACGACCACACAATCATCTAGGTTCCTATTCAGTGGGTACTATGGACTTTTTCACTGGCAGTAAAGTGGCTGGAGTTTGTGGCTGACCATTAACCTCCATCAGGTGTGGAGGTTAAGAATGCATGGTACTGTACCTCCACTCCCCTCATATGCCATCGTAGTGTGCACAGGGAATTCACCTGTGCTTTACTTGTAGGTAAAATGGCTGCAGTAGTGGACTGTTAGTAACATGGGAGACATCCAAGGAAGAGATTTGTGTGATCTGATTTCCAGTTCTGATTAAGGAATGTGGCTTCTTTTGGTTACAGGAGAAGCAGTGACTTTTTTGAAATCATTCAATCCACATTTATTTGGTGTTGAAGTAACCATTGCAAGCTTTATATTAGTATTCCACGATAACCAATTATTCTCCTTCATCACTCTTTTGTTTGTGTTGTAGCCTTAGATAAGGGATACACTCCAAAAGCAAAATTTTTATATATTTTTATGTTTTGGATCTTCCAGATGACTCAAGAGGCGGTTTTTACCTTTGTGTGTAGTACAAAATTGACCTGAATCTATTGTGTATATACAAAACACAGCAGACGTGGTATTTGGCCTGTAATTGTAGAGTTGATTTCATTTGTAAAATGATTTCTGCCTCTGCGTTCTGAGACTTTTGCTTCGGATTGTGTTACTGTAGTGTATTACATGTAAAAGAACTTTGCAAAGGAAAAGTGGAGCAGAGAATTATATTTTTAACTCTTCTCAGCAAGTGCCCCTGTCCTGGCTGGATTTTGTGTATCAAGACTTCATGTGCTTACTGGTGCTTGTGCTCACCTGACCTGATTTGTTACATAAAGCAGTACTGCATCATGTTCAGGTTATTCTGCTTGTAAAAAAGAAGGTGTGACACCAGTTTTGCACCAGTCACAGTGAGGATATGATGATAAAATTATTTTTATAGTACTTGCACTTGAATCACTGATGATGCGGAACATGACTGTTTAACGGATTTCAGACTGGCATGATATGAGTATGAATTCAGGAACAGTTCGTAGTGGCATAATGGAGGCAAGTATAGGCTGACTTGTGTGAATGGTTATAATATTTATTAACATGTTCCTTCACGAGCAGAACGAAAATTTTGTTTGCAAAATGTTTCTTTCAGTCTTCAGATTTGAAATCACAGTGCACTTATGGAAACTGAACAGTGTGTTGTATGGACGTGGAGCCACAACAAGGGAACGAAACTCAGAATGTGTTAGTAAGTAAAGTTTACCCAGTAACAAGCCATGAAGGCACCGGGTGGGGGGGGGGGTGGAGGTATAGCTGTACTCTTTCTTTAATCTCGGCTGTAGATGGGGATGGGTGGTCAACGCCACAATCCGGCCGTTTTACCCCCGGGAAAGGGCCCCGCTACTGGGTGGGTGGGCATCGGGGCGGTCTTGACGGGTTCGGAAATTCTCACCCTTACCGGTGTTCGAACCGCGAACAGCCTAGAGCGTAGTGAGTCTCTGTACCGACAATTCCGGCCGCCAAAATGAGTTTATAGCCGATCATATGTTGTATTCTATAGTAAGAAAACTAGGATTTCACTCTTCGCCAGCACTGCTGTGAGACTCAAATATTGCACACAAAACTAATTCATAAAGGAGATAATTGTATGCTACACACTGATTAAATGAGATGCTGCGTGCATTCGAGGACACAGGAGTCCATGAAACTGTGCTAACTCAAATCGTGTTAACAAGGATTTCGATTTGAAGATTTGTGTTACTTTCAGGTGTGATGTTTATAAAGCCTGAACAGTACAAATCTGTATTGACCATATATTTTGATAATGTACTGTATTTGGATTCTATGTAGCGTGTGATACTGACAGCGTCATTATACAAGTCATAAATGGGTAATGAGGGCCAAGAAACGGCCATTAATGAACTCACGTTCCTCTGGATCCGATTCGTCATTTGTTCTTAGCAAATATTTGTATTAAAATACCTGCTAGTGCAGGAATTTCTGTTTGTACAATGTCCGTATATAAGTTACAAATCTACAGTAAATACAGAGTGTATGGGCCTGTACTTCAGTTCTCTCGGTGCGTCTTCGTTTGATGTACTTAGTTGCACGAAGAACTCTGTATTCATTGTACTCGTACTGTTTTACGTTCTGTAAAGCAAGATATTTTCATTATGTTTTTGTCTTCTCGTTTTCCAACACGAGTTGACCAAAAAAAATCATAACATTCTAACTACATGTGTTTTCACTTTTCATGTTATGTGTAGTCATCTTTGATGTAATCTGCTACCCTGGTTATTTCCTGCTGTCCTGTGTCAAAGAAGTCACGGCAGCATCCTTTCCAATGCTGCACAATGAGTCGTGTGTCGATCCCACAAAGAATTTTATTCCGCTTTTGTAATCAAGCGGAAGAGTCGGACGCCTCTTCCTTCAAGTCGGGCTGACCTCTTAACGTATAAATTCGCTTTAGGGATGCGATTTCCAGAATAGTCGCGTGTACACAAATAACATTTGCTGTTGTTATGTCACTAAACAAGCCAGGAAACGCGCAATCCGTACCGGAGTACACAGAGCCTTCACGTTTTCATGTCGATGTTTTAGATTCTCTTGTTCCGTTACCATGTTTACTTGATTTCATAAATGTCGCCAGTGTCGCTCCCACCTCAGAAGTAAGCGTGTCCACCGTGTTGTTATTGTCGATTGTAGGGAATTAAAGTGCCATCCTGTGATGGCCTCCAGTGGCATAAAGGTCATATAAATTTTCAATCAAATCCGTTCCTTTGAAATATGTGTAGAGGCAAATTGTCTGTCCTGTATATGTTGTCTTCTTATGCACACCGTGAAAATGCATGCTAATGAACGAATCGGTTTGTGTAGGAAGAGTACGTTCCTTCATAACCCTGACCTTAAATGAATATTCCTGATGTGATACTGCTTGAACGCTTTTGACAATCTCTGACCCTACCCACGCGTTGTGTCTGTTAGAACCTCCTTGCAGACTGACATGCTGTATTTTGTATACAGGGTCTTTTCCTATAAATCCTGGCATCGTTCTTTGCTTGGACACGCATTCAGTCCAACTGCGCATATGGTACAAATAACGTTACTTTGTAGTTTTCGCTTCCACGTTTCGGGTTCATTTTGAATTGTATCTCACACGTATTAGAGGGGAAGGTGATAAATGACGAGGCATGTCATGTCACTCAGTCTGTGGTGCTGCTTTTTTGGCTGATTGTTAATGGAATTCGGCGAAAACATGAAAGTCTGCCAGATTCACGGCCAGGATCAGATCGAGTGGGCTCATGCTGTATTATTAAACATGGCAAGCATGGAAGGAAACAGTTGAATATGTGTATGTGTGTCTTAGAACTGAGTTTTGTGAACGGAGAATAGTTTAGTCTTGAAAGCAGTCCAATTGATTTGGCGAACAAGCGTTGTGGTATGAAATTCAGGGTTGCAAGAGTTGAGGTCCTCACAGCAATGTTGATGTTAACTCTCTATCGACTGGCAAATAGTCACGGATGTTTCGAAGGAGCGTATTGCCACCATCTTCAGGTGTATAGGGCTGTAAACCATGACCGAAGCAAAGCTAAGTCGTAGAATAGAGATCCTTTCGGCAGATATGAGGCTGACAAGCCAGTGTGGTCTGTGGCGAGCTCGAAACGAAGTTGCAAACGTACGGCTGATTCGCCGTGTCTGTCTGTCTGTCTGTCTGTCTCTCCGCATGTAAGTGTTCTAGAACAGCGGAACGGACTTTGTATTGTGGGGAGGTGGTTAAATTCGGGCAATAATGACACGTTTGGCAAGAAGCTTTAATATGCGTTTCCGCGCAAATCTCCAACGTAACGCGCAGAGGATTTGTCGGAGCGAAATAAGTTTGGAATAAAGGTGTCCGAGAAACTTTAAACACGCTTTTATGGCCACTACACCATTTTGGGGCAAATGTTGAGGGTTTTTGATGCAAATGGAACTATTTTTATGTTATTTTAGAGACATCGGGGATCAAACCCTTGACCGTCCGGCTTGTAGCGCGGTGCGTCTACCGACTGCTACTTTGGTGTAGCCTATGTCGAATTCGAACCACTATCCACCACACACACACACACACACACACATATAATATGAGAGTTTGTGTGTACAGTGTACGGTGTGCGTTAGTTCTGTAACTGTCCATGAGATGCGAAACAAATTGAAACCTTAAAAATAGTTGCGGGTACAGCAGATAAGTCGCTTGGGGGGGGGGGGGGGAGATTCTTAAGGGAGGATACTTTAGTTCATGCCCCGCAGTCTTTAAGTTCGGACTACATTAATTTTTCAAAAACTCCTGATAATGGAAGGTTACATTCCGGGCGTAAAATAATATTTACGTACCTTCAGGTTTCTTATATATGGTGTGTAGAAAAATATACGTAAGGTGGAGTTTGCGTAAGACACGGTTCACGTAACGCGGGTGGGGGGAGTGCCTCTATGCAGTGTGATTTGTCCCTTCATTCTTGTGAAGGAACATGACCATGTAATTTGTATCTGAGCATTACGCTGTGTGGTAACAGTGTCAGTGATAGAGAGCAGTCTGTACACATAACCAGTGTTTTTATATACTACTGCCAGTGCGTGGTTATCACATGGTTTGCTAGGGCCTTGTTCACAGTTCGGTATGTTTGGAAATTACGTCGCTTATTATAACGGGAGCCGGCATAGCGTAGTGGGTACGTTGACTAGCTTACGTGATGGTTGTGTTGAATGTGCATTTTAGGCGTTATTTACGAAATAAAAAACGCCTGATGTGGAGACCACTTCCGTATGTCACCTACTATCAGCGACGTAACTGTTTGTAGGATTTTTTGTGTTATTCATACCATGCATATTCGTATAATTATACACCAGCCAACTTACTCACTGAATAAAATATATTCGTGAGCTATTATAAAACTCCTACATGTTTCGGCACCGAGGTGCCATCCTCAGGGAGCCCTTGAGTACACTTCCTCTAAAGAACGCTACAGAGTACTCATTCCATACACCTCACCACCCGACACGATACACTGCACACGCTTCCCTAGGTATGTACTCTGATATATACACTCACCCTACCTTATATAACATAATTCAAATTCACCTTCTATGTAGCATTAGTACATACTTGTATTTAGTTATCTAAAATACGTAATGATAATATATTTACAGGACGAGATCTCGACGTACGATCGACGTAATGTTTGTATGGATGATCCGTACAGTTGTAAACAACTGCTGTACCTGGAGCGGCTTACTTTTAATATTAAAACATTGTGATTTTATGGTTGGTAACTTTGTGTATTTTAATGTCTAATAATCACCTCTGTAAGGGCGATATAATAACTAGATTGGTGTGTTGGGCCTCCAGTCTTTTGTGCTGAACGACTCCTTGATGATGGCTCCTCGGTGCCGAAACATGTGGGAGTTTTATAAGAGCTGAAGAATATATTTTATTCAGTGCATAAGTTGGTTGATGAAATAATTGTTCTTAGGATTTTTATGAAATTCGGTGTATGACTTATTTTCAAATAGGTGGCAAGCATGTTTGTGTTTGGTGAATACAGTTCAGAGACAGGCATACTGTAGTTAAGGGCGTAAATGAATTTCTACCGGTAGAGGCCATCTCTGCTTAATGCCGTTGAGTAATGTGAGTTTCGTGAAGGTGGGTGCAGTGAAAGTTAATACTTTGTCTAACGTCGTAAGTGAACTTTTGCGCATATTTGGTACATTTTTTTATCAACGGGAAAAATTCGATACAGGAGGTGGCCACAAAAAAGGCAGGCCTAAAATCGGCATAGTAAAAGCCGTACTCTAGTGAGGGACATAGACGAGTTTATATGTCCGTATTTTCCACATTTACTCTCCCGTTTGGATGGAATTCGGCGTAAGAGATCTGCACATAATGCTGTTGAGTCTTTGTGAATTTTGTGAAAATCAACGCAGGGAGATTATATGTATGTGTGTACTGTGAAACCTTGTGACATTTCGCAATGTTATTGATCACAGTAAAGAAGGTACTTCAAAGTTTCTTGCAGACGCCTTTCCAATTTGTTTTCTCAATCAGGTCGGATAAGAGGCAGTTAATGCATGCTGAACTGTTTTAAGTCTCCCAGTCGAATGATTTTTTTTATCTCCTAGGCGTGTTGTAGTTCGACCCTTCACGTTGGCACGATACTCCGGAAGACGTGTAGAATGTTGGCAGTCAGATCTGTTCACTGCTACAGAGCAGTACAGTACACACATTGACGTGTGTCCCCAGCCGAGATTCAGTCCTCCGTCCTCCACTTTGAAAGACACAGAACTGAAACTATGAGTTCTCCTCCTCCAGAGTTTCCTTATCTCTACTTTTAAAGTCTCCTTTCGTTTTTCTTTGTTGTAATTTCTCGCTTTTTACTCTAAAGTGTCTTCCTTTTGTATTTCTCTACCCCTACTTCCACTTTCCTTTGTGTTTTCAAAGATGCGTTACTGGGCACCATTTCAGGACACGAGAAAATGTCGCTGATGTCCATTAATATCGTTATTACTGAATGCAGGGAACTGAAAAAAACCGAGATTTAGACGGCCCCACATGGCATAATGTTCGTATATTAAAATTCGCGAAGTGTGTTGGCTGGTTCAAAAGCTGACACACACACACACACACACACACACACACACACACACACACACACAGCATGCAGAGCTCGTATAAGCCCTCCTTCCTTAAGAAGGGTAAGGATTTAGGCTTTTGATCCAGTCTTTTCTTTGCCATGCGCAGGTAATTATTTTATCTGCCTTCATTGCTTTTTTTGCAACGCCTTCAATTATTCTTACCATAGCGACGGTTTAAATCACACACACATTGTCTAGTCCAGGAATTACTGCGTTGATGAGACCACACCGCTGTTGTGGTCGAACTCTCTGACGACTGGGTATGCTGGACGTCAATATTTGTTCTTCACACTGCCAAAACTGTTCTTTATCGCACGCGGGAGTACCTGAACTTTCTATTTCACTTTGAATTCTCTTGCAGGTCGCCCCGAAGGCAGTAAACATTTGATTATTTTTGTTTCGTTTTATAAATATTTTATCGTGTTCTAAGTTTGTATTGCTGTGCCAAATGGCTTGGAAATGTATAAATACGGTACATTATGTTCTTATTCTTAGTTGGAACTTACCAACATAAGTTCCCAATCATTGGTCTTCATCCAGGAGCGATTCGTGAAGGAAATAAACGATTTTGCATTATATTTACAGGCGAAGGAAAAGTGCACGCGTTTATAACGTCTGCACAAAATTGAGTTGGATGGTCGGAAACCTTCTCGCAGGTACCGCTTTACCTCGGGGGAAAGAGTCTTCTTTAATGGGAGGCTGTGTTAGCCCAGAGCCAGTCTGGTCGTGGTGGTGAATCGAATCTACTGTCTCTGCTGTCCAAACTCACTTTAGTCCCACGTCCGTAAAGATCTGTAAAAATAATCAGGAACATCATCTGTGTGCTTGGAGCATCACTTTACATTAAAACTAAGTACGTATATTTGTTTTAGGCTTTAATGTTGGTTTCATCCAAAATGCGACGCATTGTAACTTTGTAGATAGGTACAACGCTTGAATGAACGTAGTGCTTCCATCTCATGTATTGAGGAGTGAAGCCGGAGATAGTATGTGCAGAATAAGGCTTCGCAATAGTCACCCCCATGAGCATCTCAAATGTGTGATCCTTCAGGTCTTTATATGTACATTTTTAAGTACTGAAGAGCTCGAATAAATCTTCCAGGCATACCTTGTGACCACTGATGTATTATGCAATTGAGGTAAAGGCAAATCCAAACATGTCGGAGCGGAAGTATAGCTCCACGCGTTTTTTAATTCGACACCTGCCCCCGGAAACTGCAGCCATTGGATACGAGGGTGGGTGGGCTGTATAGCTTGGCCGGGCTTAGTGGTACACATATTTCTTACCCCGGCCAGAAATCGAAGCTGTTGTCCAGTCCATGATCCGGTAGCTATACTGACTGAGCTATTGCTGTCACTTGTGTCATACTTGCAGGTCATTTCATATTCCTGTTTCGCATACAGCAGTGTTCCCCAAATTTTTTGCTCGAGGGCCCCTTGTGGCTGCGAAAAATAACCACGGATCCTCACATCCTTGCTGACGTAAATGTAGAGTGTCCGGATGAGAGGTATCCAAAATTAGATATTTATATCTCAGAACTGATTTTAGATACCTATGAATACATACAAGTAGCATACGTAATAATGCATTGCATGATTTGATCTTAATTGAACTGGGTACAGGGGATTTCTTAATTAGGTATTCTAACGATCACACGAAATAAACACATCGCCAATTAATGAAGTTCCGCAGTTATTTTTAACAAAACATTATTCCTTTAATTTAAAAAATAAGTAAACTTTAAAGTAGTCATCACAGAAATGTATCCACGGATCCACTGAGAACTTCGGGAGCCACTGGCGTACAGTGTTCTTTTCAACGTAACAACATCGGTTGCTAAGTGCATTCCGCGAAGAGGCCACGTTATGATCCGCATATACTTTAAATCGCTGTTGGCATTGGTACATTTGCTGAGTTTCGAAGTACTGAATATTGTAGGGCTAAATGCTTCTGGTAAAGTGACTGTACTGATGCCACGAAAAGAAGTTCCCTGGATCGATCCCCCAACATATGCCCCTTGAGGGGTTGCGCTTGTCCTGCGTTAGCCGTTCTGTTGACAAGATCCATTGTTGGTAGCAGTGAGAAAGTTACAGGCCGACAAGTGCTATGGATTGGTTGGTTTACGTCTGAAGGGGCTGGAGAGGAATACAGCAGTAGGCAGAAAGGAAGGGTAGAGCGCCGTTATTGGTGGCACTTCTTTCATAGATTTGTTGTGACTTGTCACCATACATATGTTGCAATGATTAAACGGTTACCATGACAACAGAATGTTCCGCACAGTCGCCATGTATTTTAAATTGCCGTAAGCGGGTTTTGCTTGTTAGGTTTGTTCCCACATCCATCTCATGTTTATTGAAAAGCAAAGCAGTTGTAGTCACGAGATCGGGTGGAATCTGGCGGCATGGTTCGCTGAACGCGGTCACATGGTGTTTGTAGTAATGATACCCGTAACTGAATAAGGGTATTAACTGGTGCGACGTGTGGTAAGGCGGTAAAGTAGGCCATGCTTTGTCTCATAATCAGTCATCGTGTCCGGAGGTGGGACTTGTGTTCTGTCGCTGTGACGTCAGGCGCTAGGAGTGCAGTCTGTCCGTTCAGTGCATCGGCTGTTTGCCTCATTGACTGACCCGCTTGGCACTTACCGCATAGGTACGAGGCACCAGACTGCACGGTATTCTGACACATGGTAATCAGCTTTCAGTCCTGCAATTCGGCCATATGTCTGTACAACGTGTTGTCTGGCAAACCGGCGTTGGGTGCTTCACACTAACCCCACACCACTATTTTTGTCTTACAAGCTGAAGTGGAACAGCACAGTGCCACCAGTGGGTCTAAGACCCCAGGAAGCATGTGAAATGGGAGTGGAGGTTCCACGTCACCCCTACATTTGGGAACAGTCTTCCCCTTCTGTCTTTCGTATAATGTAGGTTACTTTCACTTTTCGAAAGCCCTAGTGAACTTAATTTTTTAGTGCATAAAAAACCACCCAACATTATATGGCAACGCAAATTTCGCTTGCAGTACTGCCACTTCCTGATTTGAGAAGGGGGATATAGTTTTCCCTGGTTACGAAAATGAAAGAAGAGCTCTGACCTGTGCCGCTGCTTGTAGCGCAGTTGGTCATCCTGTATGAAGGACAGTACGGGGACGAGAGGCAACTGAATGTTTGTGTGTATAGTTTTACAAGTAGCAGTGCCAAGGTTTGTATATGGATCAGAGACATGAATGTGCATAAGGAGCAGAAGATGAAATTAGTTCTTAAACGTGGTTAAAGGATGAAGGAAAGGCAAACTTGCGATAGAGAAGAGCACAGGAATGATGACAAGCTTGACCGCAGGGCTCACAAAATCTGGGAAACACTTGGGGTGAAGGGGAGGTTTAGGATATACAGAAGGATGACAGAAACTGACGACAGTCAGGAGCAAAACTACACGCTGACCTGAAACGTTTATTCCCACTTCTGTGTGCGACCCTTCTCTTGGCTATGAGGTGTTTAAAAACTGAGGTAACTCTACATTACACGCTGACCCAAAACTTCACTACTCTGTCTGAAGATTCCATTTGCCGTCATCAGGAATGCAAAATGTGACTGGGCTCGGAAGTCCTCGTGTATTAACTGCTGTAGTGTTACTAATGGAACCTTTGCATTTGACGGGCTGTCGCGGCTGCTTGGCCAGTTCCTTACGAGTAAGGTGGCTCGAGCCCGGTACTGTGCCTGCGTTATACCGTCCTGCCATCTTTCTCAGTGCTGCAGCAGCTCGACGTTATGGTTCTTTGTAGAGGCGAAGAGTAAGTTGTAATGCAGGAAACATAGAAGAATGACAGAAAACAGTAGGGTGATTCACGAAGTGTAGCTAACGTAGTGAGAAAATGTGAATAAAAGTAGTAACAAGTATTCCAAGAAAATGGAAGAGAATTTCGGAAGTAGATGACCAGGGAGAATAAAAAAGGCAAGAAAAGTCAGAAATGAACAGAGATAAAACGTTATCAAGAGTGCTGCGGCCGGGGTTTGAAGCTGACCGCTCACTTCCATCTAGTCCCGACATTAATTATGAGTGGCGCCATACCTACACTGCCACATATGCCTTTATGGCGTGCACAGGGACCGCAGTGTTTTGTCGAGAGCACTGCTGACAGGCACTCCCACCGTTATGAAACTCAATCAGCAGTGGAGGCTGTGTACTTCCGATAGGCATCCCTGCATTCTTACGACACGTACGCGAAAACCGAGGCTCTGCACTGGTAATAGGCAGTTCGGAATTGTTGTGAAGCGCATCTCAGCAGCAAATTACTCGTGAACCTCGCGTAGCCCGGAGTGCAGTGTTGATACTGACGTGTAGGCCTGTAAGTGTCCCACACCGTGCAGTAAGTTTAGGAGTTTAGCCGCCAAATTCTGGCTCTGGAGGCCTGGGTTCATTCCTGCGGATTAGATTTGTGGTGGGTAAACTGGCACTGGGGCGGTTTTTTCTTCAGGTACTTTGGTTCTGTATTTCCATTTATCACTCTACCAATGCTAGACACATACTTCTCTTTTACAAGAGGTCTCGTTTAATGGGTTTGTGTAAGACCGCGGTTAAGCGGGGCTGAGTGTTACTCCATTTACAACTAAAAAAAGTGCCTATATCACCGAGAGTTGTGGCGACGCGGCGCTGTGCTGTGCAGTGACGGGGAGCACGCAGCCTCAGTGTCTGTCCAAGTGCCAGCCCATTAGGAAGGGTGTGCGTGGTGTGTGTTTTACGCTGTCTCATGAAAATCAAGACAGACGACTTCGCGCTCGGTACTGCTGACTCTGAGGACATGAAGTGGTTAGTGCGCTACCGACACATCGATTAATTGCTTCGATTAATCGAATATCTTATTGCCTGCTAAGGATGCAGGAGCATGTGCTTTACGTTTGCGGCGTAACTACGAAAGGCTGTTATAAATTGCATTGTTGTTTTACTTAGCGTAGGTGTCAGGTCCAAAAACTTTACAGCGTTTGGTGTAGACGGATGAATATAAGCACGGCGTATTGGAATGATGATGATGATGATGATGATGATCATCATCATCATCATCATTCCAATACTTATAATTCATCCAATCATCATTCCAATAATAATAATAATAATAATAATTCAGTTCTTTATTATTAATGCGTTGGCACAACAGCCAAAGGCCCATTATAGAGAGAGCACGGGAACGTAAGTGCAAATACATCCAATAACTAACCACAAACATAAACAGATAACCACAAATCCAACTTTGGTTATCCTGGGATCGAACACAGGCCTTCGCAGTGAAAAACGGCGAATATTCGCCTTTTATTTCG
Organism: Coptotermes formosanus; assembly: GCA_013340265.1. Lineage (NCBI taxonomy): Eukaryota > Metazoa > Arthropoda > Insecta > Blattodea > Rhinotermitidae > Coptotermes > Coptotermes formosanus. The sequence continues at coordinate 6,046,196 of BLKM01000655.1, forward strand.
TATTAGTACAGAATCTCTTTACATGCTAAATTTCAAGGAGAACCTTTCATTCACAGCTGAAGCATGAAGCACGGTGTTGGACAGCTGTGAGCAGAACAGTGTTGTGAACTGAATGTGTGCCTTACCGACACGAAATATCCACTGATGTTAATTCATGTTGTCTGAATCGGTATGAATTTAACCTTTTAAAGCCTAGCGGTAACTTTGCATACCACCAGGTTTAACATTAAAAAATTCTACGTGGTGCCGACACTGCGTTTATGTGTTTTGTATGGATCTCAGAACAAACAGCAACTTTTGCCTTATAACACATTAAGAGATTGGTTTTTGTAACCGAAGTGGAGAGTGTTCACAGCGTGGTACGCACTGAGTCCTTATATAAAACAGATACACTTCGTCTTTAAAGGGTTAATATCATTCAGTGTATACCGTGTGTGGTTTTACTTATTATTTTCTCGCGTTATAGGGTTTCCGTGGTGTAGAAATTTAGTTATTAATTGTTGAATTACCATAAGCAGCCTGGCTTGATGCTAGAAGCATATCCTTTGCATTATCGATTACCATTACGTCAAAGGAGTATCACGACTAAAATCTTCCTTAATCTGTACCGTTTGGAGATAACCTTGGACTGTGTACAGCACTTTATTTTGATTAATCGAAGCAGTTGATCAAGCAGTGTGTTGTGTGGGTGTCTCTGTGTCCGTGTGCTAACCAGTACAATTACTGTAGCTTCAAACAACCTGCTTACATGAGTCTCATGTGTGTAAGAATCACGAACAGGATTCAATGCAGGACATATTGTGTGTGCCTAACCATGTAGTAGAGGGTGTTTCAGAAGTATAATGCATGCAGTTCGTGACATTGATTTGACGTGTTTACAATAGGGTGAGTTCCGTTACGTTTGGCTTACGTGGTTACAGTTTAGTTACTGTGTCTGTGATGTTTTACGTGTTTGTGTGTGGGAAAATAACGATGTGTTACAGTTTTGTCCGTGATTTTACAATACAGCGATCCCGTACGACGTTCTGCATTCGGGTTTCCTTGACGGTTACTGCATGCGAGTAGGATGTAACATAGCCGTTGTTAGCGACTTTGCTGTGTGATTTCGTGTGGGTTGTTACGAACGCCAACAAAAACCATTTCGGTTAACCCAGCGTACTCGTAAGGGCTCGCCATGTTGTAAATATAGTCAGTCCAGATGAAACGATCGATTGATAGATTTTAACGACACAGGTAATATATAACTGATCGATTGAAATCGATCTCAAGTATTGTAATGGAGCATTAGGGGAGACCAGGTTTAGTTGGCTACACGGGTAAGTTGGCACAACGTTAATATCTCGCCTCTCCTTTGTAAGAGCGCAGCACCTGTGGGCAGTATGAAGAGCTACATTCTTCATTGGAGGGAAGTTAGTTGGCAATGTGCTGACAGCTGTATCGGAAGCAAAATTTCATTGTATGTGTTTTCCACAACGCCGAGTAATTTTACAACAGATTGGTAAATCCGTATTATTGAGAAGGCTGCTAGGGATTATCTGAACTAGAAGTGTGTAGTTACGTGGTATATATGTGGCAATATGACTGAGAAATAACAACGTTCCTTGTGCATTTAATCTCAGAGGAAACTAACCTCAAAACTGAAAGTTCGTGTTGGGTCTAGTTGGCACACTTGCTATGGGGCAAGTTGGCTCACCGTGCCACCTTACTCAGCGGTCAACAGTGCAGTATTCTGTACGATCCTTATTACTTTCATCATTTCAATGTTGTTTAAGGAAATATAATTATGCCAAGATCGTGCAAAAGGAAATCTGAAATGGCAAACTTTGCCCCAGATACAGTTCTTCGAGCCGTTAGGACAGCCAGAATAGAAAATAGGTCGATTAGAAGTTAGCAAGAGATTTTGGAATCCCGTTTTTCTCTCCAACGAGATATTGCAGCACAGCTTTTGAGGATATACGGGGAATTTCACAGAATCCGACCTTCAGTATTGAGTACAAGAAAACTCGCCAGTTGAGTTCACGTGTGTTTCTGCTGTATGGTATAAGTGAACAGGGAAATAAATCCAAAGTGCTCCGTAGTTTTATTTTTGATAAATGGGTCGCTACATAAAGTAAAATGTTCTTATATCTTTCACCATATTTCTCATTAATTTTGAAAAATAGGATAAGTGTAATTTCTGCGCGTTTGTTCACTGATGGTGATTAAGAAAACTCAGAGAAATCATTGTAAAGGGCATCAGACATCTACTATGGCTTGTCTTCAAGGGTGGTGAGAAAGTTTTCATTTCAGTACGCAATGGCTTTAAATATAAATATCCTCGAAGGTTGGAGGGATACAAAAATGGCAGGCACAGAATGGTTTGCAAAGTTCTTGAAAAGGCATAAGACTGATTCGCTGCGCAAACCTGAGGCAACAAGCATCAGCAGAGCTTAGCAAGAATGATGTTAATGCTTTTCTTTTATAAATCTGAAAGAAGTGTTTGGTCGTCTGCGGCTTGGTTCGGGCGACGTATGGACATGGACGAAACGGGTATAAAAACGGTGCAGATATGTGACAGAGTTATTGCGCGCCGTGGTTGCAAATACATAGAGACACTGATGTCCGCTGAACCTGGAAGATTAGCAACTTCAGCCCTGGACGTTTCAGCGGCAGGAAACACAGTGCTGCCATGGCACTATTTTCCCTAGGGTGAAATTTCGTGCCCATTTCTTGAATGGTGTTCCTGCAGAGATTCAAGGTGATGGTAGTCGTCCTGAATGGATGCAGGCGGAATTATTTGTGAAGTCTGTGAAACATTTTTTTCCCCATGTGAAACCTTCAAGAGAACGACCAGTAGTTCTCCTTTGGAGAGTCATGATTCGCATTTGTCATTTGTTGCACTCGATTGCTGTAAGGAAGACGGCGTGACAGTTCTCTCCTTCCCACCTCATTTTAGTCACAAGCTGCAGCCCCTTGATAGGAGTGTCTGTGGGCCACTAAACCTTTGTCAGTCGTGCATGTGAAGCATGGATCACAAACCATGCAGGAAAAACGATGACGATTTATGATTGACCTGAAGTTATCGACATGTCTCTCAACTTCACAGCTACTCCTGCAAATATCGAGGCTGGATACCTGGCCACTGTAATTTTTCCCTACAACAGAGATATCTTTGTTGATGAGGATTTTCTGTTCTCCTATGTAAGACAGACCAGCTCCAGCCACAGACACTGCAGCATCGAGCTGCAGCAACGGAAACATTAAACGTGATGGGTCTGCAGGACCAGACCCTTCAAGAATTCATTTTCCCGAAGCAGGTCCTTCCAAAAGAACACATGCCAAACAAGTCCTTCCTCAAGCACGTCCTTGACTCCTGAACTTGTCCGTACTTTTCCTAAAAACAAACGCTACTGGAAACAAAAGATGTATAGCAATCCTGACTGATACGCCGGTGAAAGCTGCCTTCCGAGATACGCAGAAATTGAGACAAGTGACAAAAGGAAAAAGAACATCAGAAGCGAAGCAAGAGGCGCCTTTTGATAATCCTAAAAGAGATTCTAAGAAGAGGAAAATAGTGAGGAAAATTCAGACAGACTGCTCAGACGAAAATGGTGGGGAAACATTTTGTTTGGTTTCCATGGACACATACTGCAGTAGTGTAGCGGGGGAAATATAGGTTCAATGCACCCAGTGTGAAATGTAGGCCTATGAAAAATGAACTTGTGGCTTTTCCTGGGGATATATTTGTCCCAGCTGCAAGTCGGATGTACCAGATGAAAATTTCTGCAGTTTTGTTGACATATATATATGTACCGCTTTTCATTTTCCAATGTAATTTGTAATGATTGTCCTTAGTTTTGTACGCACTGTAAATCAGTTTCATTATGTTGTTAACAGTTAAATATTTTAGCGTCCTTCACGCTGGTCTGGAATATTTTTAACAATAATAATAAATCAGGCTGTACTGTGTGCCAACGTACCCCAGCATATGTGCCAACCTACCCCATATATGGGGCAAGTTGGCACACGTGCAGAGGTTGGAAGAAGTTCATTTTTCTTGTATTAGTTGTTGATATAACTTCTTCATTATATTTTCTTGCATAGTCTAAGAATGGCATGTGCCACCAGTACCATTTTCTTTTTTGTATCATTTGTATGAAAATTGCAAACAATTAAGAAGTGAAAAGTGTGCCAACTAAACCCAGTCTCCCCTAAGCTTTTTTGGTTCAGTTTACAGTTGTATCTAGAGATGTCTGTATTAAATGTGATTAAAATTATAACGTGCTTCAAGTTTCACTCTTTTCTTTAATAATAACAGCTTCATTATACGCCTACTCCTCAAGACAGACCTTCCCATGCATTTCAACCCCGCGACCAATCAGCAACAAAAAATTTCTTTTAACAACTTTTGTAATATACGTATATATAAAATTGTGCCGGTCCCAGTGGCCTCGCGGCCTAAGGCGTGGGTCTGCGGCTATTCGCTTGCGGGGATTGTGGGTTCGGATCCCGCCGGTGGTATGGATGTCTGTTTCTTGTGAGCGTTGTATGTTGTCAGGTAGAGTTCTCTGCGTCGGGCTGATCACTCGTCCAGAGGAGTCCTACTGAATGTGGTGTGAGAGTGTGATCATGAAGCTTCGATGATGAGGAGGCCCTTGCCCAACAGGGGGCTGTTGCATCGTTAGAAAAATATGTATAATTGTAGCTACTAATGAATTGTATGTGTGTCATTGTGTGTGTGTGTATGTGTGTGTATGGCGCACACGCACGTAAGTACATCTGTATCTGAGGTAACATTGCATTATTTAAAATATAGTTTCGGTAAACCTCTGATGCTGATGTGAAAGCCGGTACATTTCGGGGTTATAGGCGTGTATTGTCATGGCAATGATTCATTGTGTTTGTGCGTTCAAATAAGGTATCTGGACCAGATAGCGTGTAGAGACCCCTGATTCGGACGTACGGACACACCTACCTCGCCCACATAGGCGTAACTTTGGGGGGGGGGGGCAAGGGGGCAAATCCCTCCCCCCCAATATTTTTTCAACGAAGGAATAGTTTTTTGTCTACTCAATTGAGTAATAGCAAGTAAAAATAGACAGCAAAGGAAAATGAAGAACATACGTTTTATGGGAGCAGTTTTCCCCTCTTTCAAATTTGACTCCTTTGTAAAATAAAGTTCCTAATGCCCGTGGTCAGTTTTGCCTCCCCCCCTCCCCCATTATTTTCTTACGGAAGTTACGCTTATGCTCGCCTGGAAGAAAATTTGTGAACGTCCTAAGCAAGACACGATTCTATGGCTATCCAGGAACCCAAACCTTAGTCAGATATTTTCTCGTCTTTTGAGCCTGCTGTGTGGCAGCGCACCTCCCACGTTCTTTATAGTAGAGAGATTTGGTAGTAATTAGACATATTTATTAGTCACGAAGAAACCAAGTGATGTAGTGTTACAAAAATATTAAAAGATTTCAACATTTGAAACGACAGTAGAAGTAACTGAGAAATAAAAGTGGTGTTATACTCCTCGTACTTAGTTTAGAACCTTCTGTGCGACCATTCAGTGTAGTAAAGAGACTACGGACTCGACGACTGAGGAATCGCGGTTCGATTCCGAGTATGAACAGATTTTTCTCTTCACAACTGCAATACCGGCTGTGGGTCCCACCCATCCTCCTGTCCGCTGGTTACCGGGATTATGTGACGACTCGCCTGCTTCTACTGCCTCAGTTAATACTGAGCGGAACTACGCCTCATTTCGCCCCTGTTTCTTCGTGCCATTGTGCTTAACGCAGCACAGGGACAGCTTTATACTCTTACTTACCAGCTTTACGAATTATTGTATCCTTTGTTTATACAGAGTAGCTGTGAAGATGTCCAGTAAAGGACAGGGCAAGAACGCGCTGTTCTGCAAAGAATTGAAGAATTTATGTGTGTCATAAAAACAGCCGTGATGGTAGTACACGTCTTGTTTCTCTATAAAATGTTCTGGATAGCTTTGCAGTACAAATAACCAGTAACCCATCAGATTCAAACAGTTGTGCGTGACGTAACTGTTTGTGTTTAAGTACACAAAATTTCAGTCTTTAATCCCGTACTCTTTGGTCAAGGTTGCCCATGCCTATGTTTGCGGTCGGCTTGTTCAGCACGTGGTTGTCCTACGTAAGAGTCGGACTGTTTTTAGCGGTGCAACCTGCAAAATATTTTATTGTTGCTTTTCCTTGCACTTGATGTATAAAGTGAGTCCACAATGACCGTCAGTGCGTTTCATCCCACCAAAAATTGAACAGTGCCTGTGTGTAGCAAAGATCTGCCAACCTTGTGGGTAGTGTAACGTCATATACGACGACGGGTATTGATATTATGAATTTTCTGTGGCTTGAGATCTGCCCTGTTGTGGGATTTTATGCAGCATACAATGGTAGTTTCTTACCGACGTTTCGGGGCAACCTATCAGTCCCATGTTGAAGAGTCAAGCATTCCAAGAAGAATGTTCTTGGATTGCGTGATCCTTCTCAGATGCATTAGTTTCTTTGCAAAATTCTCTGCTTGAACAGCTGTAAGTATACAATAATTACATTATTATTATGCATTAAATTTCGTGGTGTGTACGATGGCGTCTTACGTAACTACTGTTTTTATCTAATACTTCAGAAATCTAAATCATTCTTCTTGTGAAAGCTAAAGTTCTTAGTTAAAATTCTTGTCATCCTCGAACAGAGTGCTTTCCGGCCTTATTTTTCTCGCGTGCCACTGTCATGAACAAAACATTGACGCTTATCACCAGGTACTGAAAGTATGAATAGCCTGGTTGCCTGTATACTTTTTTAAAAAGTGAAGTGTTGGTTGGGATTGGGTGATTAATAAGTGGAAATATATGCCTTTATTAATAACATACAATTTGCACTTTCTAGTTTAACATTTTTTCTTCTTATTTAAATACAGTGAAACAATTTAGTAATGCGAGTAACATCTTTACAATGGAATTATGAAAGAAACCACAGTTCCCAAATGACTTTGCATTCCACCGGTGGTACACGTACCACAGGTTGAAAAGCATTGCTCTAATACTATGCTGATAAAATCAGGGCACGATTTTCCTGTGTAAGACTCTTGGCCTTTCCAGATTTACTATAATCTGCAACACCACAATAGCAATACGTAGTGAAATTAGAATATTTTATGAACAGATAAAGAATGTGGTATTTTGCCAGCATAAACATTGTTATGGGAAGAACGTAGCTAACTTGAATAGGGATAGGTCGACATTAGTTGACCGGGGTTTCCTGGAGGGCTGTGTGCAACTGTTTGTCTATATACTCGTGCATAACTTTACTGAGGCTGGTGATAGCTTAACATAAAGCCGCAAATTGTAGCTGCGTTTATAAAACAAAGAGTTGTGTTGGGCTGCTTTCCATGTCTGTGTCCTTGTAGTAGGAGACATCTGGATATCCCACATCAAAATCATATTTAATTCTGTTTCTTTTTCTTGTTCAATCGACGGTGATTTTGTGCAGCTGGTTTTGCCCTCAAAGTATGCTGTTGTCTGTACTTTTTCTTTCCATTTACCTGACTATTTATTTTCTATATTTGGTATGCGTACTTGTTTCTTAGCTTGTGTAAGTGTCGAATTTAGCACATGTCCTCTGGTTTCACAGAAATCTAGCTTGTTCGCACTTTGTGTCAGCGCAGGTACAAAACCTCATGATTCTATTTTAGGCCCGGATTGAGATGTTTCGACTTCCGGGGCCAAGTAGAACGCCGAGAATGTTTTCATACTGTGTACGAATTTGGCATTTGTCTCCTCATATCAACGTGAATGTTGGCAGACTTGTTCATTTACGTCTTCCATTATTGGAACGATACTATAATCGTACCATTGACAACACGTAAATATTCAGCAACTATTAACCTGGTTGTTACCGGTACGTACATCGGTAGTACGGTTAATTCTGCCATAACTGCTGGTACTTAACCACAAGCGTTTTCGGAAGACGACTCAGCTTCATCAAATTACCCGCTACCAATATTAAATATAAGGTTCACGCGTGCAAACGATGAAAGCTTATGACCGAGTGGAACAAGAGCTCCGTTCTTTTTTGACCTAAGCAAAAATGGAGATGACTGGTTAGCTTCACGCCGTGGTCGCTTTACCTCCAGGGAAATATCCTCCTGCCAGGAGGCACGCAATGGCGCAGTTGTTTGTGTCACTGGCTACGAGCCGAAAGGTCGCAGTTTCGATTCCCGATGGTGCCATTGAAATTCTTCAGCCTCTAACAGACATGGATGCCAGGAATATTTTCTGAGGGTAAAGGCGGCCAGTGCGTAGGGCTGACAATCTTACCAACTTCATATGCCGGTTGTCTTGAAATTTAGGAGCCTCATCCTCCTGGAAGCTTCAGGGCCTGGCCTGTCCTGCTCAGGGATTGGTGTACCTTTTACTGTTATCGTATTAGAGCAGAACACTAGCTAGTTTATGCCGACTAAAACGTAACTGAGCGGAAACGAACTGCATAAAAAATTGTACAAGTACAGCGGGACCTCTCTCGCTTTTAATTTGGGGAATTGTAACACGTTTTGTTCGAAAGACAATTCACGTATTAAATTGCTCTCTCTTTTACTCTATTAAAGCGGGTAGTTTACTTCCCCTAATATACAGCGAATATGTTTTTCACGAACTTCAATTCTGAGAAAACCACGTTGCTGAACAGTTGTTTGGAGGATTGGGATCTGTAAGCGATGTACGTATTTGGGAAAACACGCTAAAACTTTTTGTTCACCCATCATTAATTGATAGTACATCGCTTTAAGTCACCCGTGCTTCGTACTCCTTCATCCGACTCTCTGCCAGCTGCCTTAAACCAATCCCTAGGGATCCGAGTACCTAAAATCAGGCTGTTTGTATGCTCCGTTTACGTGGCAAAATTAGTGCAGTCCTGTGTTTCCCTTATGAATACGAGCCAGTTTCTTATGTGTTTATTTCCGTTACGTTGGCGAACAGTCGCAAATGTCTTCTTCGCCTTGCTGCAGGAAGTTTGACGTTGATAGGCAGCTGTAAATCATCTGTCGTCACTTCTTGATTCGATAACACCTGCGGGTACGGATCGGTACTAATGCGTCACTGATGACAGACGACCTGGCTCAGGTAAACCAGAATCCACACCCTATGTGCTTCATATTCACTCTCTGTGTGTGGAATTTAATATGAGAGTTTGAATTTCAAGTGCTGCAGTTAATCGCACTTCTCGTGCTACTTCAACCTTGTTTCGATTGATTGCCTGCGATTGTTTATGTCATTCTTATGTCGTCAAAATTAATTCCGTGTTGGAGTTTAACTTGTGATACGCTGTCCCTTATTACACAGTTAGTTTAACAACTGTCAATCACGTCTTTAGCTCAAGTTCTGTCTGTCTGTCTGTCTGTCTGTCTGTCTGCAGACATACATTTAGAGTATACTGCATGATTTGCTAGTTATTTAAAGAAGCTGTGTTAATTAGTGAAGCTTCACTTTTTGGTTTCGACGGTTTGTTTAACAGACGTGTGCCGTTTCTTTTCCTGCCCAGGAGTTCTTAATGGTTACTGGGTTTCAAGTCTATTTAGCTGCAGTGGTCATTTGCTTCTTTCACCGCAGTAGAGCAGAACTTACAAACTGAAATTCAACCTAATGTAAGTCTGCCTGGCCGATCCCAGTGGCCGCGACGTCTAAGGCGTAGGTCTGCGGCCGAGCGCTTGCTGGGATCGTGGGTTCATATCCTACCGGGGGCATGGGTGTTTGTCTGTTGTGATTGTTTGTGTTGTCAGGTAGAGGTCTCTGCGACGGGCCGATCCCTCGCCCAGAGGAGTCCTACCGACTGTGGTGTGTGAGTGTGATCAGGTGAAAATAAACAACCTTTTTTACCTACTCGGAGTAGGTAGAAGAGGTAAGGACTACGTAAATATTCCTGGAGTTTCTGCATTCCAACTCTTATTTATATTTATTGCCGATCCCAGTGGCCGCGCCGTCTAAGCCGTAGGTCTGCGACCGAGCCCTTGCTGGGATTGTGGGTTCGAATCCCACTGGGAGCATGGATGTTTGTTTCTTGTACAGTGTTTGTGTTCTCAGGTAGAGGTCTCTGCGACGGACCGATCCCTCGTCCGGAGGAGTCGTACCGACCGTGGTGTGCTTGAGTGTGATCAAGTGAGAATAAAAACCCTCTACACCTGCTGTGAACAAGTAGGTAGGAGAGGGAAGGACTACGAAACGAATTATATTTATTTACTACATTTTTTGTGGCCTTTATGCCGTTGGAAACTACCCCCATACTTCCGCTAATTACCTGAAGTCTGTAACAACAATACGGCAGATACAAGACACGTGGAAGCGACACGTGCTGCGCGTAACGTTGGATCTTCTCGTGATGTTTCCTAAAATTTTCTAAAAATGTGCAACTTATATTTTGGTGTTATGTTGTTAATTGTAAAACAACATCATGGAGAATGAGTGAAACGTATATATATATATAGCTTTCAGTTTGGTGACGATAAATAACAAATAATTGCATGCAATTTGGTAGGGAGATAAGCTATGAATGTATCTACATATTGTATGTGGAACATTGTTTGTGCTGGGAAAGTTGAAAACGTAGCGGTGCGAAACTTTTAGTTGTATGACAGATGTAATGTGGGCAATAGAGGTACTTAAAATTAATGTCTTTAAGAAAATAATAATAATAATGTGGTAAAGTAACTTTTCTAGAATTCGATTTGCGACTTTTTGCGCAGGAGTGCATGCTGCTGCATGAGCTAAATCGTTTGCTGGTGCTGGGTTAAACTGAAGTTGCTTGAGTGCAAGGTATCAAATCAAAGTCGTTTGTCTAGTTTAAGATAATACGTGTTTTGGGTTAAGCAACTATTTTCTCCGTAAAAATAGCAGCTTCAAAGAACGCGTGTGGTAAATCTATGTACTCCATTACGGTTAACACATTTCTAATCTTCTATTGTAAATTTACATCAATAAACTTTATTTCAGTCGCAGTGCTATAATTAGGGAAATGTGCTGTTACTTGCAGCCTTTAAGTTGCTGTGATATTGCCAAGGAAAGCAACCATATCTCTTGCGAACAATCGGCACTTTTGCCAGTGTGGGAAACAGTTCGACAAAATCCCGTAGTCGAGTCCCAGAATGCTTTACAGTGTTGTGCTGATGAAAAAGCAACACAACTTTCTGGGCTGCGAATACGACGTAACGTAAATGGAACACGTGACAGTGTTCTACAAGGTACCGGGTAGCGCCGGCAATTTCTGCTTGACCGCATGTCAGGCTTGTCGAAGAAATTGTCGCTCTGTCACGGCGCAGTGGTGATGGCAGGTGTCCAACAACTAGGAACGCTGTTGATGAGCTTCGTACAGCATGTTTGGGTAAACGAGCCTCATGAAATTCTTTTAACATGTATGAAGGGAATTCGTATGATTTTGCAGTTTAATTTTCGACTGTGTAATTATCTTTTGTCGCCATTAGAGTGGTCCTTTTGTATTTCTGAATATTTTTGGACGACTGTGCATCCAGAATTAGTTTCAGTAACTTGGACATGACCAATTATCAAGATTTTATAAGTGAGATAATGTAAGTTGTCTCTTTAAGGCGGGCCCCTCAAATTGACCTCGCCTGCTGCTTGAAGACGTAAACAGACAATTTCCTAAACATTTCTATATCATGTGAAAAGTGACGAAGTATTATTACACACAGTCAAAGAAGGAACATCGAACATACGATTAAGCAACGGAAGTCCAACTGGACTAGTCACATCTTGCGTAGTAATTGTCTTCGAAAACACTTTAATGAAGGAAAGACAGGACGAGAAGGCAAGGAAAAAGAGGTACGCAGCTACTTGATGACCGTAAGGAAACGAGAATGTTATTCGTTAAATGAGCAAAATATTGAAGACTGTTACTGCATTTCCAAGATTTTGCGTTTTATGCCACGTACACATATGGAGATTTTTATACATTTATCTGTTGATGTTTGTGTAAAGTACTGGCTCTGAAGGGTGGTATGAAATTTCTGCGGAAATTTTAATGTATAAAAACATACCTAATTGCACTGACAATTTTTGCCCCTTCTAAAAGATGGAGACGAAATATGCAGACAGACATACTCTACTACGGCATGTCGTAGTTTCATGCCTACGGAATGAAGTTCCTGGATAAATGTTCATATTATTGTTGAGAAGGGGCTAGTTTATGGCGCATGCAGTTACATGAAATCGAAACCATTTCCACGCGCCATTAATGAATGCAAGGAGCCATCCCCGTGGATGGGTGCTAACCCATCAATGGGGATATAAAAAACTATAGAACAGGCAGGAATAAATCCGTGAAAAATAAGATGACATTTTACGACAGATGTTTGTTGGCATTCAGATTGTAAATTTTATGATAGACTTACATGTAATTTGCACTATACTTTTTAATGGTTTTGATGCAGTTTTAACATCTGTTTTTTAACTTGCAGTGGCACATCCATGACATAATTAGCCAGTGTTGTGTTTTTCTCTTTCCTTCTCGAATACCCCCCTGATGATGGCCGAAGAAGGTCGAAACATGTAGGAGGCTTACTGTATGCTTGTATATGTTTTTGTATCGAACTATTACGCGGTTGTTGTAATAAACATTGTAAAATCATCTTACTCTACGGGGCATGGGTAGTAATAAATTAATAGATTGGCTGGTTGACTTATGCGTTTAATGACTGGTTGTTTGATTGATTGGTTTGTCATCTAATTTCTTGAATAACATGTAAGTTGATACAGGGTTGTCTTACAGTTGTTGAATGTGGAGTAAAGCACCTTTTGAGAGGTTATGGAATCGACATTACAAAGGGCCGACGTTTTGAAACGTCCTGAGCCAAAGGAATCCAATTAACAACCTGGAACCCCGTAAATCTAATATAGGTTTTAATATCTTTCCAGATTGCTCTTTCCATAATATTTTCCATGCAAAATACTCTACCCTCACATTCTACGCGGAGTAGGTAGGTGCGTTTTTATAGTCCCTTACGTTTAAAATATTTAGTGGGATTGCGACGTGGCTACGTTATGGAGCGTTATAAACGTGCCCATCTTGCTAGAATTTCATGCCTTGAATTTGATTACACAAAGTCAGACGCAGTGAAGTTGTTGTTGGAACAAGGGGACTTTTCAATGAAAGAAATATGGGCAGGGGATGTTGTGATACCTGAGAGTAGTCGTAGAACATTTGGTACTGTTAACTGACGTCTTGAAGTGCGATAATTTACGATCATAGTTAGAACAAGTGAAGTTCTTTCTGGCATCTTGCACAGTCAAACACGAGTGACCGACTGACAGATTTAGCTGCAAGCTGTAGGGGGCAACGCACTCTCAGAACAACAGTCGAAAAGTTGGTTGAAAAATGGATTTTCAACTTCAAGGTATAAAATGTATATTGTTAAAATTTCAAATTATCGGCTTATGTGTTCATTTATTTGGCTTTCACCTGCACAGGTCGAATGAGAATTGACAGTCCGTCTGAATTTTAATTGCCCGTGCGTGAGAAGAAAGTGCAATTTTAAAGAAGCGGTCATGACTGCTCTAGTACCATCTTAGTATTTGCTTGAAACAGCCGAAGAAATGTGTGGAAAACTTGTCTCCAGTCCAGATTCGGTAAGGGAGATCCCTCACACGATGTTCAGGTTTAGTTGTCAGTAATCCAACAGTAGTGCCTATCCCAGTGGCCGCACGGTCTAAGGCGTGGGGCTTCAGCCGTTCGCTTTCTGGGATTGTGGGTTCGAATCCCGCCGAGGGCATAGATGTCTGTCTCTTGCGAGTGTTGTGTTTTGTCAGGTAGAGGTCTCTGCGTCGGGCTGATCAATCATCCAGAGGAGTCCTACCGAGTGTGGTGTGTCTGAGTGTGATCGTGAAGCCCCGAGAATGGGAAAACCCATGACCCGAAGACGGGTCGAAAAGTGCCACATAAAAAACCCCAACAGTAGTATATTCAAAACATTTGTCAAAGCGGGGTGAATTTTGGAGTTCCGAAATCGTTATATTTTATGAATCTTACATCTGCATCAGCCTTCACATAAGAGGGCGACCAGATGCGCCGATAAACACAGTTACTAGGTTGCGGTACTTCTCTGTCCTGAGGCGTAAACTACACGGGTAAGCTGTGCGCTCTTGACAGTTCGCAAAGTTGCGACTGGGTCCATGACTGTATGCTTTTTGCTTGAAATGAAATTAAATCTCTGTCTTGCCTGTTGAATACCTGGCTGTTATGTTGCGCTTTTCCCGTTTTAAAAATTACGGGGATTTCCAATTAAAACCAGTGCTGCAGATATGTGCAGTTTCATTTCACGGATATAAATTTAGTCCGCGATAGTACGCCTACCTTTCAGTGACAGTTACTGAAACTCTCTCACGCTAATTAGGTTAAGTAAGCACGTAACAGTCCTTACAGCCATGCACCCAAAGCGACTCTCCAGGTTATGTGAAATCTAGTGTAGTAGATACACTTATGCAGCTCCCACAGTAAAGGTATAAATCACGATGTTGTCGGAGTTCGATTCTCTACATAAGCGTTACTGTTTTTTTTACCACGACGTGCTGTGACACTAACGAAGCTGCGTATCTTGGCAACTTTGAGACTTCTCTTCATAAGGATGAAAGAGGTCTACTGCCGAGGAAAGGAATGCGCTAATCTCGTATCTCCATGCCCCCTACACGCTAACATGGTGTGGTATGTAGCTACAGAAGTGTTTGTAACGCGTCGTCCAAATTTCACATGTATGTTTACAGTTATTAAAACAAAAACATTGCATGTGGTTGGGATGTTCTCCATTTTTCTGAAATGTGACGTAGGGGAAGTTGCATATTTTTCAAAGTTTTGTCGTACTCTTCAGTACTTCTGGACCCAGTATTGAATTGTGCGAATGTTGAAGACCTGAATTTTCAGCAACGCTTCTTTCAGAACCCCAAGTTTAGAGGTATCAATGGTGTTTACATCTTACAGATTTTGACGGCGACCGTCACGTTGATAATACTGATTTAAAATGATTCTGTAAACTTTTGTGGCAGTTTTTGACAATTGTTGATTCAGTCTACAAATATTATGTTGGATATTATCCATTCTCATAAACACATTTGATATACACGACATTTCGGGAGTTGACTTGAAGAATGAGCTGGCAGCTTTCAAAGGCCCTCCTTACGAAACAGCCATATCCAACAAAGTTTTTAAGTCCTGAATTAGGCCTGCGCTCGGGACTACGTAGAACCCCGCTGATCAGGACAACACGAGAAGTGCAAAGCTGTATGTTACCATATACAGTAGTCTCGATATTCGTGATTAATTTGGGCCGATGGAGGCATCGCGAACATTGGAATCACAATATGGGAAACATTTTCGATGTGAAGAGATGTACTTGGTTCCAAGAACTTATGAACTACCAGTAATGAAAATATAAAATAACCTCAAAAGGTGTTAAAAAGATTAAAGTTTATGTTTAATAATATACACCCGCATTTTGGAAGCTTAAAATACATTAAAGATGATCGGAGAGTGATATGCTTAATATCAGGGGAGTGACGGAACACGATTCGCCAGCCACGATGGCTCTGCGCGAGTCGTCGGAACCAGTGACTGTTCGTTAAAACAGTGGTATTAAAAATGGATAATCATACCGGGTTCGAAATTCCGAAATACGAAATAGGAACGGGGTAGAAATTTGGGCATGGACAGCATTAGTATAGCGAACAAAGCTACCTGGCATACTTGAAGGATCAAACCGAAGTAGGAAAGTGAGGGTAGCGTAACAGTTCATACACTTCCGCTTCCTTTTGTGTAATTATCTCGAAAACCCTAAGCCGTATGAGAAAAATCTATTGTGCTAAGTTTTTTATTTTCCTCCACACGTCTTCTGTGTACATATTTTTTCTCTGATGACTATTTAGCAAGTTTTGAGCGGGTGAAGCTCAAGATATGAGCAGAAACGCCTGTAGGTCTTCATATAATGCGTCCTTTATTTTTTACCGTAGAACATAAATCGGAATGGATGAAGAAATTTTAGTTAAACTGCCCAATGTCAAATTTCATAAAAATACTTTCATCCGTTCTTGAGGTGGGTAGACTTGCAGACGGAGGGAAGACGCGATTTTCCTAGGCGTTCCGCAGGGATTCGAAAGCGTCTGAAAGTGAGATACAGGAAGCAAAGAGTTCAGTATAGCTTGCAGCATCCCATGTGAATATAGCTTACAGCATCCCATGCGAATGAAGAAAAAAAATTAGGTACATGTAATCGAAAAGCCTACTGTGAACAAGTGGGTAGAAGAGGGAAGGACAGCGAAACGAATAAAAAGAAAAGTCACAAAAGACCACCTCAAAACCAAATCACGGAACGTAAATGTAGCATAAACAGCGTGCGAGGAAGACAGTCGAACACACTGCATGGTATAACGCGAAAAATACTGCAAGTTGTCCAGGAAACTGAAGGAGTCGCTGTTGATCAAAACTTCTGAACAAGTTATCTACCAGCTATCCAAACTCAGACGTGAACTCCATATGGCTTCCTGTACTCCTAGACTGAAAGTAGTCTTATGTGCGACGAAACAGGTTCACAGCTAACCAACCGCAGGCCTGGGCTCCCTAAGTGTCGCTGCACTGTGAGACTAAGTAGCCTAACTGCGTGAGTAACCTAGGTGTTCACAGTGCCGTCCCCGATAATACAGTGCTGATCGTACTGTGGTTTGGGAAGCATCTACGTTTATTTCCAACCGTCTGTCAGTATAATGATAAGAAAAACCTGAAGACAGAAATCGAACCAATCCCGAGAAGTTTTGTGTGTCCAATATAGTTCAGGCATTGAACAATATCCAACGTAGTAGGCTTAGGGCCTATTGGTATAAGAATATTAGAACATACTCGTACGAAGATTGATTCCTTTGGGTTTTGCAGAAATTTTCCAGTTGACGTCTGTAGTGAGTGGATGGTGGGATAGACGGATGGGTGGATAGACAGACGGACACGAGTACGTTTATAACATTATCCTGAAGCAGGAACTTGTTTTAGGACTCTGGTATGACCTGGTGATATTGGCCTCATATGCTGAATATGCGGCGAGCGTTGTGTTTTAATTAGGCAAATATAGACAATAAGGCAGAATGCCCGTTCACATGAAACAAACAGCGCGTAAAAAGTCGCCCAATACAAAATTTCCATTGCGCAGACTGGAAAGTCTAAAATGCAGCTGCATCTAAACGTACGATAATTGCTATGATGATAATTATGAATATGCGAAAATAAATACACATATGGACGTATAAACATGTGTCGCATGTAATTACAAATATGACGATGTGGCGAAGCATTGATATTTTCTACGTATTACAAGTCTGTAACCGCGGAACTTTTACAAAAAATAGTATTTAATTAATTTAAAGTATTGTAATAGTACAATATTCTTCATCTTCGGTGTGTTGAGGTGGAAGCGTTAATGGAAAGCTGGCACTGTAAAGCCTTCTGTGGGTATCATTGTATTGGAGGTTGTAGAACTGTGATATTGCACCTTATCGTTGTGTTAACATTGCAGCTTCCAGTGTGTAACGTGGTGTAGAATGGCGAGTTTTATATAGTTTGTTTGGAACTTCAAAATGCCGATGTACTCTTACACGTTAATTCTCCCTCGCCTCCTTTTGCTTTCTTTTTTTTTTTTTTAATTTCTTAAAGCGTCTTAGGCCACTCGTTTTAATGGCCGAACCTCCTTGAAAAATACATGAATAGAAGTTCTGTATGCGGAAGGACTTTCAATGTGCAGAAGTGTAAATTCTAAAAACAGACTTTGACGGTGAAGTGTTGATATTTCTCTTAAGTGTTGACAGGGTTACTGAACTGTATAGACATCTGTTTTCTTAAATGTGAATAATTTACGGGCAGTAAAGTCTTCATGTTTATGAAATGGATTCTGCATTCGGTGCTCACGTTATCGTCGTGAAGGTCTGCGTTGTGTGTTCTAACTTCCGGTAGCAGCTGGCAGCATTAAACCTTCCTGCGTAATCTGCGTGATTAATCCCAACTCGTTCAGAGGTTATCTTTTGCGTTGTTTCAATATTAGGCACACCCATTCATAATGCAGCACGAAGTTGTATGACAACTGCCACTGTGTAGCTGTTTAAAGCGCAGGTGTGGGTAGGCCTACATGTACCACCTGCAGCAGCACTGAAAAACTCTACATTGTGCCCTCGCAATGTATTTTTGTGTTCCATACGACTCTCACAATAAACACAGAATTTGTTTTTCCTAATAAGAATCAAGCAATTGGTCTTTACAATGGACACTGCTGTGTCTTGTGCGAGGTACGAACTGAATAGACTGGAGTTCAGATTAAGGGTTAAACATACCTGCCACAGCCTTCCCACTTGCGTTCTTCAGTCTGACAATAAAGCATGAACGCAAATATTTTTTTCAAAACGGGGCACCGCTGCCCTATCTGCTGATTATTTTGGTTTCACTCTGACTACCCAGTGACGGAATGGTATGTTGAAATACAAAGGAATTTCAGAAAATAAGGTAGCAAACACTCTGACGCTGAGAAGTTTATTCTAACTTGACGTACACGTGGCACGTGGGTAGCAGATGGTACACACCAGACCTCCACGTAGTCACCATTGACATAAAGTGTTTGTCCCACCGTGGCGCTAAAGATTGTATCACGGCGTAGTAGAAATCGTTGTCAAGTGTCTGTAGAAAGTAGGTGGCAGCTTGCTTCACGTCGGCGTCAGTTTCAAATCGCTTGCCTGCGAGTTTCTTTTAAAGGGATCCAAAAGGTGTAAATAACTGGGCTCCGTGGTGCCAGCCGGACTTGTCACTTTGCGGCGCTACTGTTTCGAGGTGATGCACCATCCTCCGTGTCGTATGAATGTGGCCTGTTCCTATTTCGAGTACAGCCACTCCACAGCTTACGCATTGTTTTCGTTCCGAAAGGTCCGCGCAATTCGAATTTTGCGTAAGCCGGAATTGAGTACACATATGGTCAACTGTGTGCTATGTGCGAGGGAGTACAGATGAAATCCAAACTCAAACACGCTGGAACCTGATCGGCCGCAGCGTGACCGCCCCGCCGCCTGTGTTATCGTCCAGCAGTATTCTTCCGCCACCTTCTTGTCATTGAGCTTTCATTTGCGCAAGAAAAAAGTCGGCGCGTTTCAAAAATGCACTATTTCAATTTGTGTATCCTTTTAAAATTGCATCAGAGTGGATTTGCGTTGCTTGAAATTGAATAAGGCTGGGAGTGTCTGTAGTAATCTAATAAGTGAAGGAGACTAGGTGCCTTGTGATTAGGAGAGAAAGTGGTTTGAAATGGTTTATCAAAATATTACAGTGCCCTAAAGTGCTATCACTGCTAGGCGTATAGGAAGGCGGAAACGGGTTTCATATTGCGCGTTTATCAGAGTGAACTCGGAGCACTTGTAAGAATAAGAGGTGAAAGATGAGTATAACTGTGTCATATTAAAGAGAATGTGTAAAACATAAGGACGTGAAAAGTAATCTTTCTCTTAGAAGCTGCAACTGCGATGAGTACGAGCGGCTTGCGTGTTCGGCTTTCAGCTTCTAAATTAAATTCATATATTAAAGTTCAAAACAGGCTATTTCTGGCGATTATATAAATAATTTGTCGTATTTGGACCGTGTGAGACTCCTTGAAATAAACGGCTATAGGGGTGCACAGACTACATGTTGACAAGGGTTTAGACATGGCGCGAAAAGTCTTTGGCTTTGCGACATACGATATTCTCACAGCGGTGTTGCAGACGGTTCAAGTCTTCAGCAGCACAGCGGTTTTCGTAGGAAAGTAACCTTGTATGGAGGTGGATGGCGGTGAGTATAACGAGTCTAGCTGGTAATTGAATGCTGGGTTCTTGTAGGAACGCTTATTGCGGTCAAGCAACAGCTGTACCTGACTTCTGACGAAAATCAACAGCATTAATTGGGGTAGAAGGCCCTGAAATTGGACGTCACCCGAGCGCCTTGTTTTTAAAATCCGTCATGTCATCGACTAAGTGGCTGACATTTAGTTTGTCAACAGATAACAAAGGTAGAGACCACCGAGCGGGTTGCCACAGCAGTAACATTTCTGGCTTTCATTTGTCGGATTCCTGGTCTGACTTCCATCGCAGACCCGGTTACGCAAACTCAGGTTTTGTGTGGCTGTGCCCAATCCCTCCGGTCCCGTGCCGACGTAGTACTGCAAAATAAGACACAACCATCTCTCGCGATGCTGAGTTGCTATTAGCTAAATCCATTGAGCGGAGTCATTTTTGATAAGCTAGTAGTTCCTCATGCTAATCACGTTTTCTGCATTTCATGGAACCAAAGTTTCATTACCATTTTCACAAGAGCCCTCCATTTGTCCTGATCCTGAACCAGGTCAGTCCAGTCCACGGCTTTCAATGTGATTTATTTAAGATACATTTTAATGCTATCATCCCGTCTACGCCTAGATCTTCCAGATGGTTAATTTCCTGTAGGTTTCCCCACGAAAACATTGTATGCGTTTTCCTTCTCCCTCATACGTATCATATGCTCCTGCCATTTCATTCTACGTCATTTGACGACCCGCCTAATATTTGGTGAGATACGTTAAGCATTTCATAGCATACTAATTTTCATGGTGAGAAGTTGTGGGTCTGTCGCCCAACCCCCAAACTGGAGGACCGTCCCTTGTCGGCTGTCGGCTGAGTTGATTCATTATCGTAAAATAATCCAACCGTCAACCAAAAAAGCGATGTTATACAAAACGTTAGGTGTAGTTCGCGATCTCTTGTTTCCTAACCCCTGGCCATAATATATGTTCCTGCCGCGACCAGCATCTTGTGAAACTCTTAATACGTAGTCTAGTGCTTGGTATTAAGATAGTGTTGTTGCTTTCGGCCTTTGACGTGGGACGATATTTAATCTCGTGAGTTGGAAGACGCATCCGCGAGGTTCGCCTGCGGTGTTTATTTAGACCACGTGTTCAGCACATGTGTCGGTATGGTAGCCGTCTCGCCAAGAACAGAACATGATGCGCGACTGTACAAGTTACTGAGCTCTGTCATGTAGCCTTCTGTATTCCCGGCGTGTTTCCTGATCGCGTCAGTAGAGTGTTTAACCGACGTCAGCACACACTGAGCGTTTGCACCTGCATGTTGCAGCACGAATTGTCGTTTGTAGATTATGAAGGGATCATTGAACTTGGCGAGGAGATCCGGTTGGAACACATGTCTGCTTGCCCACTGCCGTGGTGTCTAGTTCTACGGATAAATTATTATTATTATTATGACGTGTTTTATTGTAGTCTTGCTTTAGTTTTGTCGGATATAACCTCGACTTTCGCATCGTCGCCATGTTCATAAGTATTTAGCGTAAAGGTATAACAAATATAAACTCGTCCCTCTCCACATCATGAATGTACGCATTTTAGAGTAGTAGAGGCGTATCTTCCTCCACTCATTCTCAACTTCAGCACTAGGTGGAGGTGATTGGGCAACTTGACGGGCCCGCCGCTGTATCCTCTGGAAAGAACCCCGGTACCAATTGGATAGGAGGTTATACCACTGTAACATCCATTGTAATACACTGTTTCACTCATTTTTATTTTATAACAGATTACGGACGCTATGCCACAATAGCGTCGTACCATCGATAAGGAAACAGAAAAAAGCCATATGTCGCAGGGAATTATAGTTTTTAGAAGAATTTTAACCTTCAGGATATTTTAAAAGTTTTAACAGTCACATATTAATGCGCATTGAAAGTAGTTTTATGTAATCAGTGTTGCCCCCTTGAGAATGGCAGCAAATATGCCGAAATATGTTGGGGAAGAACTGAGGTAGAAATTAATAAAAGCTAAATATTGTGTATATGTTGGTTTTATTTTACTAAAGGCGCTAGAGTCGTGTCCGCGTCCAATTCGCGCGTTTGCCATTTTCTTATTGAATGTGGGGAATTAACAGTTTCGCTGATGTGTTGACTGCTAGTGATTCGCGCCTTGTGTCTTAAAAACTGGCAGACTTGTTCAGAAGTTTATATGGAGACAGAATTATGATCTCGTGTCTACTGTTTTTCCTTTTGAGGCAGGAAAATGGCCTAAAACGGACAGAACTTATTTAATGCTTTTGAGCCATCGCCGGGTTTGAGGGATAGTTCTGTGCTTACGGAAATAGGTGAATCAGAATAGGCGAAATTTTCCAAACTAAGTACAAATTCGTCCCAACTAATGCACTGCTATTATTCAGTATGTTTCCACATTACAATATTTGTAAGTTATTCAAACATGTTTCGATCCCTGTTGGGATCATCCTCAGGGATACGCTCTAAAGTGAAAATTACGCAATCAGAATGACAATATTTTGCATATGTTACAACGTATAGATGTGTATGAAAATAACTGACATGGAGTTCACCTGTTGTAGATTTTTGTTTATACTGTGCTTTACTAGTCGGATGATATGAACGGACATTGTAGCATGCATGTATAAGAAAGGTCATGCACGCATAATTTGAATTGGCCAGTGAGAGAGGGAAACGAAGATGCAAAGCTAATATTACAGTCAATCTTAGATTAATATCCTGTGAACAAGTTTTTGCATAGTTAATAATTACAGGTAGCTCTACAACACACACAATGCAATGGTTACGCGATCGCTCCACAATATTACATTGCACGTAAATTTCCTATCTTGTTTCGCGTGACTTATTCATCTAGCTCAGAACGAAAGCTATATTGGTTACTGTGGTAAAATGAGTGGTGAGGACAGTTATGAGTTCAGCCGTTCTTTAACTGTCTGATAAATTATGATTCTTTCGTAAAGAATGACAGAACTCTATAAGCAGACGTTCTTTTTAGAAGCCAGTGCTCTCTCGGCTAATTGCGAAGTCTTTTGTAGAACCAGACTTCACTCCCTTTTCACAAGTCCCGCCATTGGAGGACCATATCCAGTACACACCCTAAGATAACTAAACAGGGTGCCTGGAACATGCGTTTTTTTATAAAGTAAGGTAGACTTCAGATGAAACATTGACGCCAGTGTGCGATGGAAATGACACGTGTGATACCGTCTATTTCTGAAGCACCACCGCGGCATTAGTAGACAGATGCTCCAGTCATGCTGTTGGTACCAAATTGGTACCAGACATAAACGAACCAGCGCCCTTTTTCTTGGAACCCGCCATCGGACAGACTTAGAAGTGAAAATCGCACTACTCACTGTTATCAACTCAAGAACTTCTGGTTCAGCTGCTTAAGATTTACCTGTCATAAAATTTTTGCATGTTTTCTTCAGGCGTGGCTTCAATCAATGCATATTTTTGGCACATTTTGTTATTTCTAAGCTTGAGGAGATGAAATGTGGAATAGAAAGCAATAAGAGGGAAGAAGGACGAGAAGCAATAAATGAACAAACGTAAAAAATAAAGGAAGGAAGAAGAGAGGAGACGTAAGGAAGAAAAGAATGTACGATTATAGTACTGCTGCTCAGTTTGTGTGCACGCACAAGAGTTCTTGTACGTTAATAGATCATTTTAAGAATATCAAGAAAAATAAGCGTACGATATTAAATATATCAAACACTGCTGCACATAGTTAGCCTACAAGTTGAATAACATAGTAATGTATGCAGCTTTATAGTGTTTTGGGGGCAGTTGAATTCTAACATTGGCCTGCATCTTAGCATAGCAAGCGGGGACTTTTCGCCGTTTTCCTCCGTCCCTCCACCTGATGTGTCATGCCTTAAAATAGGCACCGACCGAATTCGTCCATGCTGTTCCCAATTTACCATTTCCAATCATCCTTTCGTTACACGTTATAGGACAGCTTTTCACAAAGTATCGTTAAGTAAGCACTGAAATTAAGAATAGTTAGGCCTAAATTGAGTTGGCTATGGTCATATAACTGAGACAGTCGTGTGTTTGTAAACCCAAACTCGAAATTCAGATTGTCGGAATAATTTTGTTTTCAGCCATATCGATTCAGTACAGTAATGCATTGCATTATCTAACTTTGTAACTTTGTCATACTTCATAAGCGGCTCCGTACAGACAAAATACATTTTACTGACTAACTAACTAACTAACTAACTAACTAACTACAAGGAGCAGAATCCTTCTTGAGAAGCTAACAGGTCCTCAGCTAGTCAAGAAATTCCCCGTATTTTGTGGAACCCGAAGGTTCATTACCGCATTTACAACAGCCTGCCACCTGTCCCTATTCTGAGCCAGCTCAATCCAGTCCATGCCCCCATCCCACTTCTTGAAGATCCATTTTGATATTATCCTCCCATCTGCATCTGGGTTTCGCCAGTGATCTCCTTCCGTCAGGTCTCCCTACCAAAATCCTGTATGCACCTCTCCCCTCCCCCATATATGGCACATGCCCCGCCCATCTCATGCTTCTCGATTTGATCACCCGAATATTTGGTGATGAGTACAGATCATTAAGTTCCTCTTTATGTGGTCTTCCTCAGCACCCTATTCTCGAACGCCCTCAGCCTTTGTTCCTCCTTCAGTGAGAGACCAAGTTTCACACCCATACAAAACAACAGATAAAATTATAGTTCTGTATACCCTAATTTTTGTATTTTTGGATAGCAACCTGGAAGACAAAAGATTCCGCGCCGAATGATAGCAGACATTTCCCGACTTCGGTCTGCTCTTAATTTTTTCATGAATGGAATTTCGATTCGTTAGGGTTGTTCCCAAATATTTGAACTCTTCCGCCCTTTCAAAGGATTTATTATCTATCTTTATGTTAAATAATTTTACTGAGGTCTAACTTTTTTTGTATGATGAAATACGATTCAGCCATTTGTTCGTCTTCAGTTTGCGCATTTTCGAACGCACGCTGTCCTCATTTGTGGTAACGTTTACTTTTACGCGCTATGTCCCCACATGTACGCGGTTCGTCCGCAAACTTGCACTCGACTCAGTTTTTCTGTAGCTCGGGGACATCATTTCTCAAGTGGAGGCTTTCAAATTTCATTAAAGGCGCGGCGAACCTCGCGTTAGTGCAGTGATCTCTGCTGTTATGTAATTGTTGTTCGTGTCTGTTGCATGTATGTAAATATAATTACAGGCTTTGACCAGTAACTAGAGGTAGCCTCTGTTGACGACCCGGCTCTCTCCATCTTTATTTAACCTCCATACACCTTCAGCCCCCTTAATTTAAGCCCATCTCCAGACGGTTTGGTGAGTAGGCCACAAATGTTATAGCAAATAAGGTACAGTGTAAATTGAAAAATTCCCTAGTGGTGTTCAATATATCTGAATGTATTTAATGTGCTGCCGCAAATAAGAATAAAATAAAACACCGTCAGACACAACTCAATTGTATATTGTATAGAAAGTACGAGTATATTGCACGTGGAACATGTTTCGGTTCACGTGTGAACCATCATCAGGCACGACATGCAAGACAATGAAATACATCATCAAATATAGTGTGCAAAAATGTATTGAGATCTTACTATTCTCATTCTATAAAACCACAAAATAAAAGCATGTGGTAATAGACAGACAGGCTGCTTATATAGTCATTTTCAGTGCACTCTTGTGTCCCAAAGTAGATTGGAATGTTTCACTTCTGAATAAGAAAAGCAAATAATGCCCAAGTGAGCGATTATGGAATACCTGTCCAGACACACAACTTTTATTCTTAAACACACTGAGTCTATAAAAATTGCGTTCGTTTTATGCGTTTTCTGTCTACGCAGCCATTTGCAGGAATGTAACATACGACGTAAATCGCGGTAGGAGTATGCTTTGTGGGTAGGTTACTGGTATACGGTGTGCACCTGTAGAAACGTTATGCAGGGCTCTGTGGACTAGCTCTGCTACCTTCGAGGGGAGAAAGGTGTGCAGAGTCGCAAAGGTCGCTTGGGCACATCTGCGAAGAGTACGGGATTCAGTTTAATACACGTATTTGGTAGAAATCTTCTCCAACTGCTGATGTTAGTTCCCGAAAGACAATACGGTTGTGAAAATCGAGTATCTGTTAGGTTGGGGGTTATTGTAAATGCAATGGCTGCTAACATCAGTTCCAAGGTACGTACATGTACATACAAAATAGTAGTCGGAAAGTCTGAACAAATAGACCTCTTTGAAGGCCTAGATGCAGATGGGAGGACAGTATTACGGTTAGTTTATGTAAGCCTTAAATGAAGTATGAGGATATGTAATGGATTCGGCCGAACAGTGTGGCCCTGCCTGCAGAAAATGTGGTCTCTTGTTGCGGAATTCATCGCGTTTCTGTGTCTTTTTTAGAAGAATTAAGAACTTTTGTTATATCAAACTATACACAGCTGCTGTGCTGCGCAAAGCTGAATGCTAATTGAAAACCGCAAGTATTGGAAATCCGCGGTTGGCGAGGGATTGCAGTATGTAGATATTCCTAGAACGAAGAGCATTGTCTTCTCAAATATGACGTATTGTAGTTTTGTAGCTTATTAAAGAATTTTCGCAGGCACCACTCAATCTATCTTCAAGATGGCAGTTTTCGTTGTCACATTACGGAAGTTAGTACAGGCATTTCGCGACTTACGCAGTAGTCACGTTTAGAAAGGTCCAGCACAAATCGAAGTTTGCGCAGGTTGGAATTGAGTACGGTGAACTGTGTGTGTGTGTGTGTGTGTGTGTGTGTGTGTGTGTGTGTGTGTGTGTGTGTGTGTGTGTGTAGGCTATACGAGGGAGAACAGTTGAAATTCAAATTCCAACACACTGGAAAATAATCAGCCGCAGCATGACCCCCCCCCCGGGGGGTGTTATCGCCCAGCAATATTCTTCCTCCACCTTCATCTCGTTGCGCAGTCATTCCCGAAAGAAAAACTTCGGTGCTTTTTAAAAATGTTATTTCAATTTCCTTCTACCGTTTTAAAATTGCTGAAGTCTGAAACTGCGTAACTTGAAATTGCGTAATTTGGGGAATATCTGTAATCGTCATAGTGAGTGCCGTGATAACCTCAAATCTCGCCTTTCTGAAGTGTATCATCTTCTTTGTCGTTGGTAAGCGCTTCGATATTTCGGAGGCCCATCGATTGTGATCTCGAGTTTTAAACGTGACAGGCATTGACTGAAATAACGTATAAACTGAACGTGTTTTAAAGATAGCACGGGTGCTGGAATGCCGCTGTGTATTGTCGCGAACAAGTGCACTGTATCAACAAGTTCGCTGACGCACGAGCCTAAGCCGGCGACGGGCCGAGGCCTGAATCCCACACACACTGCTTTTAGCGGTGGCCAGTACTTATTCTGCTGTCCTTACTGACTTCAACCCCAATGTTCTATCCGGTCTTCATACTTAACACTCGTTGCAGGCACAGTGGTCACTATGTGCCTCATTTGGTTAACACTTATGATCGAGTTCAGAGCAGAGGATAGAGTTAGAGGTTACCACATTTTGGCCAAATTTTTTATATTTGTGTGCGGGTGGGGCTGCATTGTAGCGAAATTCTGATGTTTAATATTGGGAGGGCTGAACGAGAAGCTTGCAGTGCAACGATGAATTTGGGTACCAACTCAGCACCGCAGAAAATTTTGATCGAGGTAGCCGGTCACATTGCCTTCCGAATGACATGCCTACTTATAGCCAGCTGTCCGCCATTGAGGTACGCGAACCCAGACAGAAGTGTGTGTGAAGTTTGTTTTACTCGAATTTTGTTTGTGCCTGCAACAGACAGTATGAATGATACGAAGGAGTAATGCAAAGTTGTCCCTGTGCACGTCCTGAAGGCACGTGGGGGAGTGGAAATATATCTCCATGCTTTCTGAACCTTAGCACTGTATGGAGGTAAGTGGTCAGCTTCACGCCCCAGCGTCTTTACTTTCTGCGAAAAAGCCCGTGGTAGCCACTGAGTAGGTGGCTGAATGGGCCCCAGGGCCCATCTGAACACTTCGGAAAAGAGAAAAAGTTCTGCGCCTGCGTGGAATCGACCCACGATTCTTCGAACTTCGAGCCCATAGTCTAGTCACTGGACCGGACTCCCGCCTTCTGACATTAACGAATGGAAAGTAAAATACGTCAGTCTCACACCGACTGACTTTTATCTGGGCGCAACACTTAATTTAGAGGTGTCTGTGTCATTGTAATTACAATTTTGATAGATTCTGGGTATTTTGGGATTTTTTCTCATAGTTACAATGTGTGAAATATAATTTATCGTCAGTTGAAGCATAAAATCCTTCCGACTTCATTTACTCAATTCCTACTTCACAGGGAACACAGTGTCTACATACAGGCATCCGTCATTTAATTCTGTATTGTGAAATAATAAATATTTGTTGTGAGAATAATACGAAACACATTAATAAACTGGGTGGTAAAGTGCAGAAATTTTTTATGTTCACGCATGTGTGTATCATAGTAACCACTTTGATTTAAAGGTTTAATTTCATTCGGCACTGAGTAACATATGCAACATGTACAACGTCGTTAAATGTGCTATTAATAGCCTTCATGTGGTATCGTTGGAAATTGTAGGGAAATTAAGACCCGAGGTCTGCAACATAAACATACGAAAGTGACATTGCTACAAGACTACGGGTCCCTTTGATCCTGTTGAAGGGTGAGATTGGTGTTCCGCTTATAGATCGTTGTTTATTTAGAATGCTCTTTTCGGCAGGAAGTGTCCTTCGAGTCTGGCCGCAAGGCCTGGCCATGTGTCAGTTGTTTTGGCTGACAACTACTTCAGGAATTTTTACGTACATCTGTGTGATTTCAAACCACAACTTATGTTGGCAATAGACGATTGAGGTCAATGATAAAGACCTTTGTTTCCATGTTGCCAAATCAGAAGTGTTCGCAGCTTTAGCTGGAATGTTAATGTTCTACGTAAACGGATTAGGCCCATAATTCTCTTAGTATTTCGTCTCCATCTGCTGGTATTTCTTCCTTCTGTTGGTCTGTAATTGAGCACTGTTTTCGTGATCGCCCTCTTTCCATTCTGTCTAAATATTGTATCGAGTTTTGTTTGTTCGTGTTTATTTTCTCGTGCACAGGGTTTTATCTGCACTTCTGCTTCCTTGGAAGTTTATGGGTAATAACGCTCTTTTGCATGGAGTGTTGCCGACCTCCCGCATGTCCAGTGTGAAGAAAAAATAATCGATGACGTAAGGGTCTACGTTTAGAACTGAAGGGTTTAGATGAACTGCCCGAGTAGATTTTGTAATCTGTGGCTATATTCAGTTAATACGGAAGTTCGTAACAGTAGTAACGCTTTTGAGATGCGTATGTGCAGCCTCACCCATAAAAAAACTCTGAGTTATGCGGGTGTTTGTATTACAGATATTATTTGATAAATTTAAATTTAAACAATCTTTTGGCGGGAATAAGAGGCCGAACTATACGAGGTGTATTAATATTATAATCTGAAGTAATCACGTGATTATCAGTTGATTATGAGGCTTAAGTTTCTGCTCTGTGAAGTCAAAAATACAATTCCTTTTTGGGGGGTGGGTCATTGACTGGGAATAAAATCTAGAATTATACAGTCAACATTTTGAATAAATATGTTCATTGGCACAGAAAGTCGCACTTAAATGGGTTTTATATTGATGCAGAAGTTTAAAAATGTTGATGGTCAGGTGAAAAATTATTTTTGTCAGGCGTTGCGAGATACAATCAGCTCGAGATATATTTTAATATGAATGGAAAGAAATGCGCCTTTCGGAGTAGTATTAGTTTTCTATAGACATTCTTTGTTGTTGTACCAATAAGTAATGGTAAAGATATTTCCCGTCAAATTTAACTGAAATCTGGTATTGAGAATAGATCTGTAACGGAATGTACGAGTAGTAATGTTCGGATGCTTTCTGAAAAACAGTAAAGGCCATTGAAGTGTACTGATTGTTTAGGTTGAAACGTGCTTCCTGTGTTAGTTCTGTCGATTGTTTTTAATTCTTATTCCAAAATAATATGCAAATAATTATTTACACCTGTACGTTCTTTGTGGACTATGTGTGTTGGATTGCGCTCGTGCACGGCCACCTGTACGTGCACGTAAATTAATAACGATGTAATTCGATATGGAGACTTTTATTGATAAAACGAAAACCGTAAACTTTGATGGGGAAAAATGATGAAGAATAAGACTATGTGAAATAAAAGCAGTAGAACCAGTTTAATATTATTCGTTCCGTTCATTTGATAACTAAAATATTACAAAAGCCAATGATTTAATGTGTTCCATGTCCGTGCACTATATTATACAAAAACACTAATCACCAACAAACGCACAAAGAGAGTTTTATCATCAATCGTAACACACTCCTACATGTTTCGGCCCTGCTGGGTCATCTTCAGGGAGAACTTTTTTGTTACCGTTACACTAAGGTTGCATTTTATAGTTCAGTGAGAATGTGCTGTTGACTGTGTACTGCGTTGTTTTCGGAGGCGTGAACTCTCTGCGGTCCTGGCCTGCACTGCCTGGCAGAGAGTTCACGCCTCCGAAAACAACGCAGTACACAGTCAACAGCACATTCTCACTGAACTATAAAATGCAACCTTAGTGTAACGGTAACAAAAAAGTTCTCCCTGAAGATGACCCAGCAGGGCCGAAACATGTAGGAGTGTGTTACGATTGATGATAAAACTCTCTTTGTGCGT